>JAGFNQ010004279.1:91571-214006 GCA_024364735.1 Boesenbergia rotunda
ACCGAAGAAACGAGTGGCTGCAGCTCAAAGAGCCTCAAAGGAGTGAGACAACAACTGACCAGGGCGCCCGAAGTGTCCCGGGCGCCCCCAAGGTGAATACAAAACACACGAAGCAAAAGGAGTGCTTCGGCAGCTTGTGGGCGGGGCGCCCCCGTGCTCCCGGGCGCCCCCCATGCTCCCGGGCACCCCCAATTGAAGCTAACGAAGCATAACCCAGCGAAGCCAACAGATAAGAGGAGACCCGGTCAACCCGGGCGCCCCCAGCGTTCCGGGCGCCCCTGTCAAAGCTTGATCCCGAGTTTTAAGGGATCAGAGCTGACCGAGAGGGAATCGGATCGGCAGACACGTGGGGGGGTGCCCCCTACGTTCCGGGCGCCCCCAGGCAGTATAAATAGGCCCTCGACCCTAAGGCTTCAAACGACTAATCTTTCCAATGCATACAAGCTCTTCTGCTCCCGCGCTCTGCTCCGGAAACCTCCCGACTCAAGACTCAAGCGCCGACGACGTCCCGTTGCTCCGAAAATACAACCTACATCGGACGTCGGTAAAAGAAGAGTTTCTTTTAAAGTTTATGTTACTCTACTTGTAATTCAATTTTGTTAAACTGGTTTTGCGAAAATATAGAATTGCCCGCAGAAAATGGTCAACGACCGTGGTCCTTGGAGTAGGAGCCGACCGCGACTCCGAACCAAGTAAAAAACATGGTATTTGCTTGTTTGATTTAAATTTTTGCTGCGTAATTTCTCTAACTTATCAAATTCGAACGTTTTCCGATATTCACCCCCCTCTATCGGATCTCTCGATGCAACACATACAAGGGAGCCGCCATGGAGAGCAATGGAGGCGGATTATAATGGGTACTGTGGAATGGGGCAGAGAATGCCATCTTTCTCAGATCTTATTAATAACTGCATCATCATGTGCACCTGAGAGTAAAAAAATGAGTAATATCGCTAATCAGCATGCTCAACAATGTGTCAATCTTCATCATGAAAAAGTAGAAGTTTAAGTAGATACTGCAGAGCTTGATCCATCTGTTAGGAAAATTGATAGTAATATGAGAGAAGTGTCCTAAGGCAATCACCTTATGATTGTAATCATTTATTTTAATAAATGAAGATTCACTATTTGAGTATACATGTTTGTGTATTTGATTGAGATCTTAAACTCATTTACTGAATGCTCGCAATACAATTCACAACATGAGAGAATTTGTGATGAATTCACAACTAGTGATTATCTCTACATGTGCAATTGTGAAGTATTAAAATTGTCCCTAGTTGATGAATTGATAAATACGGACACTATCAATTCCGTTGAGACTAGCATGGGTTATTCTCTAAGCAGCTGATTCTCACTGGCTGGTGACATTGGGATGTCCGGAGATAAACATGAATGCTAGTTAAGGGAACTAGTTCATTGGAGTGACTGGCTGTAAAACTTCATATGGTAGTCTACATATAGACATGTCAGTGAAGTTCTTACTGCAGCTTAAGAGCGATGTTCCTTTGACTTGCGGTGTTCAAGTCATCTTGGTCATGAAGACTTATACTTTGACATCTTAAGGAAGCATCTCCAAGGAGGTGTGGACCCAGGATGATTGGGTATAAGCCGAAGTGCCCGAAGATGTTTGAACAGCCTACAAAGGATTCACCACTCCTTGCGAGGAGATGTATACCCAAGGCCTATCGTCGGATTGTTACTCGAAGCCTCTGGCCAGAGCATGACATGTTCAGAGTATGAATCTCTTAGATACATGAGAGTAATTAGAATCCATAGGACGAGGAAACGTTACTTGGGCTAGGTGTGACGTAGTCAGCCTAGTGGGGACTGACACACATAGACCATGTCCTGAACCAAGTGGGTATAAGATGGTGAAGGGAATGAGACACGATTCATTATAGCTGCTGAAGGGTTTCAGAATCATTTCTGAGGTCAACCGTTGATCTTTCGATTAATTGGGGATCATGATGTACTACTAGGTGCCACTCATGATCGTTCTATAATTGGTGAATTATAGACGACCAACATAAATCGAAAGCCTATTTAGTCACACGCACTACGAGTAATCCGAGGGATTTAAAACGAGTTGAAAATTGGATTTTCCGATCAAAAGAGATAAGTCGAATCTGAATTTTTCAGAGACGCATCGGAAGCATAAAAAGGCTAAGTCTTTTGAAGACTTATTAGACGAATTAAATGAGTTTAATTCATATGGTCTTGGCTTGGGTTTGGCCGGCCAAAGAGGGTCCCCACCCTCTTTGTTTGGCCGGCCACATCAAAAGGGAGAACCAAATTGTTTGGTTCATGTTATAAAATAAACCAAGCGTGGTTTGTTTTATAAAATTATGGATAATATAAATTTTATAAACCGAGATTTTGGTTTATTATTTTCATGGAAATTAAAATAAACTTGAATAGTTTATTTTATTTTATAAAATCAATTATGAATTGATTTTCCATGATAAGAAAAATTTATATAATAAATTTCTTATGAAATTTTATTCCATAAAGAAAAGGGAGACATGATTGTTTTTATTATAAATTAAATTATGTTAAAACACATGATGGAATAATTCATAGAAAAATTTATATGATAAATTTCTTATGAAAATTTATTCCATGAAAAGGAGACTTGGCGGTTGAGAGGCTACTATATAAAGGAACCAAGGCAAGGCTTGGAAATCAATCCAAGAGATCTAGGAATAAGCCCTCTCTCTCTCTCCTTCTCTCCCTCTCCCTCCTCTAGTGCCGCCGGCCCTAAAGGAGGCCCTTGCTGCCGTGAGCTTCAGCCACCCTCGACCACCAAACCGCTACCGTAAGAAGAAGAAGAAGCGGGTGCAACTCTTTCCTTCTTCCCGGAATCTTGATTCCGTTTTTCGTTTGGTGGTTAGTCTTCCCATCTCTCTCTTGATATTCTTGTCGTGCCTTTGGAGAATCTAGTAGTTCTTGTCGGCACGAAACTCGTGGCTTTGCGAAGTCATCCCGAAGAAAACTCGGCGTGGACGCGAATAGAGGCGGAGCTTCCAAGGGACGCTTACGGTTGGATCTCGTCCCTTCCTTCGAGTTACGCAAGGTAATAAGTAAATTAGTTTACTTTCTGCAAAATTTTAAATATATGATCATGTCTACACAAGATAAGGTTGCATGCTTAGATGTGTGGTTAAATTATTTGAGAAATTATTTATGCTAAACCTTCTGCTGCACGTAATTAATTTTAAAATTACGCACCCGCATCCATGTCAACATGCACCCGGTCCCAACAAAAATATCATATGGATTAGCAGGAAAACCATCACGATAAGAAATTCCAGTAGCAATTGCATCTCGTAACCCTTTAATGCCCTGAAAAATCGTAAGCATTGAAACCCTTTAATTTGCACCAAACATCAAATTTTTCCAAACATGATTAACATACAACAGTCGCAGCCTTGAAACTAGAACCGGAATCCATCGATAAACAGAATACAATTCATGAGTTACTTGTTCGATCAGTCGGTGCACAGGACTGCCATTGGAGGTCAGGTTCGATGTCTCTCTATACGTGTTCCTGAACAGCCACAACAGATCGTAGGTAAACTTAGCCGACATCTCGTATACGTAGACGCGCACCACTGAGGGAGTCGACTACGGATCCACCGCATCTCCGAAAAGCCTCTCCGCCTCTTCCTTCCAGATTGGGTCATCGAGCGCCGTGACCGCGGCAGAGGGAGATCCGCCATCAGCAGCAGAAGTGACGCCCGGGGATCCGACAGGGGGCGCGCGCGACATTTGGGGAGATCGGCGACATTGGCAGGGGCCGGGGCACGCATGAGTTCAATTCCCACTCATATCGAATGAGATCTCATCCTCATTTACTAAGCAGGGGCCTCCTCTCCCTAGGGGTTCACCGACGACGAGGGGCGGCGTCCGACTGGGGGAGATCGGCGACATTGGCGATGAAGGGGAGGGCGGCTCGGCGGCGTCGGGCAAAGAGGGGAGGAGAAAGAGATCGGACAATGGGTTTAGGGCTAGGGCCAGGGTATGGGTGCAGGTGAGGAGAAAGGCAACGACAACATTTGGGAGCGGAAGCCTTTGGATATGAGCAAAAGGAGTTGTTGACTGCTAACCTTAACAGCGGTAGCTAGGCTCAAATAGGAAGACACGGCCATTTTCATTTTCGCGCTCGCTCGCTGTTGTGTATTATCACGTAAGCAACACAGATAGACAACGGTTATTTAAAAATTATTGTCGTAACCAACCCAATAGACAACGGTTTTTAAAAAATGTTGTCTTTGACATACATAAGACAACGGTTTTTAACAACCGTTGTCTTTTTCCGCAAAAAAATTTTCAACATCAACAGTTTTGGAAAAAACCGTTGTTAAATAAAAAAAGACAACAGTTTTTCAAAAAACCGTTGTCTATTGAGTGTTGTTGAATCCAAAATTTCATGTAGTGGATCATCAAGTCTCAAGAATCAATGTATTTATGGTTCCAAATCTCACATAAGTCAAAAGGCATGGTAATTTCATCAACTTGAATAAACTAAGCATGACAAAAACCTCACAAGATAGATATATGCACTGATGCTCACAGAAATAATAAATATAAAAGTGGAGTTCTCTCAAAGCATTCATGACATTGCAGTACCATATGCTTGCTTATTTTCTACTTCTCCACTACTATAACATAAGTACACAAATCAAGAGGACTCACTACAAGAAAAAATGCTTTTAATGACATTGAAAAGTGTCATCATATATTACTTATACTGACATTTTTGATATAGTGACATTAAGGTAAAATGTCCTCTATAGTGATGTCGTTTAAAGTCTTATCACTTATGACAATTCTTAATGTCACTATAAAATAAAAATAGTGACATACTAATAGCATGAATAATTGTTATAATGACAAAAAATAGTGTCACTATAAGATTTGTAATGACATTTATATATGTTGTTTTATTATAGTAATGATGACAAATTTATATGTCTTTTAAAATTATTTATCAAGACAATTATAAGTGTCTTGAATTTTATTTATAGTCATAATAAAAATTATCACTAATGATAGTTTATAATGTTAATTTAAAATGCCTCGTTATGTCATTTATAGTGACACATAAATGTTTGTTATATTAGTTTATAAGGACATTTAAAATTATCATTAATAGTTATTTATTATGACATTTTAAAATGTCTTCATATGAGTTTTACAATGATATTTTTATCTACATGATTTGGTGTTTATTATGACATAAAAAATATCATATATTAATAAATATCTCACCCATGTTCAATATTTTCATGATATAAATATTTATACATATAACTAATTAACATAAACACAAATAAAAATTTTAAATTGAAATCAAAGTGCTAATCAATAATTACCCATTTTTTTACAATACAAGACTGTCAAATTGGTCAACTCAAAAAATATATATGCACTAATCACAATCACAAATATACCCAATATATTTAGTTTAAGAACTAGCAATAAATTAAGTCTCTCCTAAAGCAAAACATAACTAAACTTTCAAACTTTGCTGCATCTTCAATCTTCAACCATCACATTTTGAACAAAATCCAATATTATTGTCACCTACAAAAAAAAAATCATATATTAATTAGTTTGTGTAAATGAAATAAAATTAAAGAAGCATTTAATAAAGAAAAAATATATATATAATCTAGATCTATATTTTTTCACAAGCAAAGTTAACTTTTTGGTATAGTAGAGACGAACTCATAATCTTATTATACTAGACATATATTATATTCAATTTAATGAACCTGCACACATCAGGATAAGGGTGAGGTAATAGAACAACAAGCATTTATTATTCAGGTCAGTTAATTGAACAGAATAAGGGTGAGATAAAGGAATTATAGATCCTCACCAACCCAACCAGGATGCTTCTGCATGATAACAACAAATGCTATCATCTGTTCTAAAATGATGAAATCGATCATAGAAGTGTGGTTGGCAACAAATAGAGTTCATCACAGTTTCCCCTCACTAGGAACCAAAGATTCATGGGTTTTAGTTGGCAGAAAGTGAAACCTAGTTTCTCTTCACAATTCACACAAACTCTTAGGTTCCTATATCAGCCAAGATCAGAAAAATGGACTCAGAAGGGAATCTTGTCATGTTTATCTCAATAATGGCACATTCTCAGGGCATGGGAAGGAGCATTGCGCTGCAAGTTGCAATACAAAAGTCTATGTCAGGGACCCAGGCAGCCCAAGCTGTACACCGCAAATGCATGTGGTAGGGATATTGGAAGTGCACGAACTTATTCGCAGCAGAGACCAGATGGCTATGATTACCATGTACGTATCCTTACCAAACATTGGGCTCCATGACTGGTTAATTACGTACAAACATATCGAGCCAGACCTGTTGGATAAAAGATACTATAATCAAGAGACGACACATACAGTAAGCCATGAATAAAACAGCTTTTGATTTCTCTCATTGAAAATGACTTTTTGTCTCTTCCTAAAAATATTGCTGATGAGATGAATTACCATCAAATTATCTTGTAGATTATATTTTCATAAGCATCAATGTCTATAGCTATCAGATTCCAGATGGTTGAAGATATAGTACTATAATCAAGGTCCTCTAGTAAATAAAGGGTAAATTGCGAAGATGCTGCCAACATACATAAGTTTCAAGGAAGAGAACAGTCTCACAATTCATCAACGTTGGGATGGAATATTTTGTTCAGGAAGCCAATTGAAGGAGACTTGTATGGATAAGCATCTGGTAGCTCAACACGAATTTTCCACACGCCACCTTCATAAGGACCTGTAAGAATAAAAGTTACAGAACTTGTAAGAACAAAAGTTAAATCAGAACTACTTTGATCGTAGTGATGCTTAAGCAGAGCCTTTACTAACTAAAAGCTACAGAACTTGTCGAAATTGTAACTTCAAGCATAAACCAGTTCCTTTGCCATATGACTAAGCATAAAATAAAGGGAATGCTAATAAGAATGTCTAACCTGAGATAATCTAGAGTCATAATGATCTGGTAATTGATTTGGTAAATTAATAATTCCTTGAAAATGTACTCTTTAGGGCCATGCAAGGATATCAAGGATGTATTGTGAATGATGAATTATGGATTTGAAAGAAATAACTACTAAAAACAAGTATAGTATTAAAAACTACTGAACTCAAGTTTTTAGATCTTATCAACCAACAGGCTCAGAAGAAGTTAAACAAAAAGGTTGCATTAAAATTGATTTTTGAAATGATGGATTAAGAAACTGATGTAGCCAGTTTAAACCTGCATAGGTACATAACCAGAGTACTGACATTACAATTCAACAGAGACATCGAGTAGAGGGAAAAAGCTCGTACTTTCTTTGGGGCCATGAAATTCCACATTCAGCAAGACCATCATTGATGGTCTCGACTGAGTAATCACTCATTATCCTACAAAGAGAGGAAATAGAAAACTAGTCAGGAGATGAAGCATAGGGATGGATCAATCCATTCAAGCTGATATGAGTGCAGGCAATGTTCTAAAACAAAACACAAAAATGTGAGTCTTAAGAAAATTCACATAATATTGAATCTATATAACCGTAGTCTGTATGAATGTTATGAAGGATAATAGACATGGTCTCAGATGCAAAAATTAGTCAATGCAAAGAAATCATAAACATGAGCATGTGATTGAAATATACAAGAAGAATGCAATGAAATACCATTTAGAATGCCCATTTTGGGAAAAATCATGCTCAATAATCATAATTGTACCCAACGGAATTATCACATTATGATGTTAGTTAATCCATATTGTGGATGATAGTCATAGACTTATGGTTATATATACTCAATAACACGCAAATATACAATATAAATTGAGTTTCACATGTAATCACTAAGTAAAAATGTACACAAAGTAAATATATGACAGATCCCACAACAGATGATGTGAGGTGCTCTCAATCATTGAGCGCAAATGATACCCTGAAGAGTCATTTATAACCAGTGTATCAACCTAACACCAACCAACCTATGCACCCATCGCCAACCAACCTGTGCAAGAAAATGTTATAGCAATGCCAGCTTATGGAAGAGATTGCTTTTGCAAAAGAAAAATAATTTTTCAAAATCACAAGCATCTGCTGATTATCAACTCATGATAAGCCACAGGGGTTTGAAGTCATTAGAATTTGTGTGGGATAAAAAAATACAGTTTACTCTGCTGGCTTTTTATCACAGGGGTTTCCATTCATGTATAAATAAAGGAAATTTCAATCAAATATCTGGAAAAGAAGAACTTACAATTTCATTACATCCATATCTCTCCTCTTGCTTGGAGAAGACATCTGGATTCCAACTTAGCTGTGCATTAAAATTGCAGCTTGTTAATTGTTAGCTTCCCCCAGTGTCATAGCAGTAAAATCTCCAGAGGTATATTGTCATTTTATAATATAAAATATATAATAAAAATAGAGAATAATTAAATTCAACGATAAACATTCAATAGGAACTTTACAAGCTCATGCGGTCAACCCAATCGAACATAAAATACCTGAAGTGGGATCGTAGAATCTTTCGATGAGCGAAACCACGCTGCTCTTCCCAGAGCCGCTGCTTCCAACTAATGCGATGCACTTCCCTGCAGCAACAGTGAGCGAGAAATCCTGGATGGGTAAGAAAAGTCCACATTCTTCAACTCCATCAGTCCTGTAATGGCGACCAACTCGATCCCGGAGTCGTTCTTCTGGTCGATGCTTGGACTTCGCTTAATCGTTTGGTAAACCTTTGCTGCTGCCACCCTTGCTTTCGCAAATGCCACGACGCTCGGAGATGATTGCCCAAGAGCTCTGCAAAACATCAGAATTCAGTATAAAAAATACCTCTTGGTTCGGTTTGATTTAATGGGGTCTTCGTCGTACATTCCTCCGATCATGACGGCGAACATGGTGGAGATGGCTAGTCCGCCATTGGTGTGGTGGCGGCGCACGAGAAACCCTCCTTACCGTAGAAGCAAGGCGTAGTAGCAGAAGACTGTGAAGTAGGTCGCGCCCAAGCCAAGGCCTTTGGAGAATCCGCTCCGGTAGCCAATCTTCTGAGCTACTCCGAGCGCGGCAGAGTAGGCTCGGAGGACTCTCGACTCGCCGACGAAGGATTGCACGGTCCTTACTTGGGCAAGTGCCTGCTCCGCGATGTTGTTGGCCTGGGAGAGGGCGTCCTGGCTCTTGGACGACAGCTTGGCTAGTGCGGCAGTGTGCATCCCGCCGATGACGTCGATGAGCGGAACGACGGCGAGCGTGACGAGCGCGAGCTGCCACGCGGCTGTGAACCCTATCACAAAGCCGGACACGAAGATCGCCATGTAGTGGATGAAGTTCCCAAACTGGAAGCAAATTAGGGCACAATTAGTCCACCGACCAAGCTTGGATGGCGAGCGGGGTCAATACATGGCGGACCTTCTCGCTTATGGCGTCCTGCACAATGACCGTGTCGGCGTTGACAGTGAGGCCACACTCTCGCTGTGGAGGTGCGCTCGTTGAAGGCACTCGCGTAGGTGGAGGGGCGATCGAGCAGGGAGCGCGAGGGACAAAGAAAGATTAGCTAGGTTACACATGAGGGTGGAGGTGAAAAGGAGGGACAACGCGTTAAGGATCGCGCGCTGCGATTTAGGGTTCGCGCGGGCGGCGAGTGAAATATCGGCGCTGTAATATTTTAGAGGGATCTGAAGGAGAGCAGGCGAGGCGAGGATACGCGCGTTAATTGGAAAAAATTTAGGTTAAATAAATTAAATAATTTTGATTATTTTATAAGGACATTCATAAATTTGTGTCACTATAAGAGATTTAATCAGATATTGTATTTATAAAATTATTCTATTTTAATAAGTGTCATTATAATTAATTTATAATGACATTTATCAATAAGTGTCATAAAGTAAATATCACAATAGGTCTTTTTTCTTGTAGTGACTTTTCAATGAATAATGATGGAACCACGTGCTAACAAGAGAACAAGAAGGGTAGATAATAAAGAAGATCAAAGAGAGCATTGAGGTAACTAACATGACGCATACAATCAAACAATATGTCAAAAATAACAAAAAACTCAACCAAACATCCAACACTCACAATTCTCCTTGCACATTCTCAATGCAATACACAATATTCCTTCTTGTTCATCACTAACAAAATCCCAAATGCTTGAGATTTTTTTTTCACTTCTTTTTTTTTCACTTTTTTTTCCATTTCTCTCCTTTTTTTTCAACAAGCATTCATCCATACACACTTGTCTTCCCCCCACACTTAAAACTTGCCTCAGACAATGTAACAAAGCATGATAACATCTAAAACTCACAATAATAGAGGCTAATAATAGATAAATAAAAATGTAACTCATCATGCAATCACCCCATGCTCTCATCGCATGCTCAAGGAAAGAATAAGCTAATAAAGATATGACAGTGAGAATATAGTGACAAGGAGAAGATCTGACAAAGGAAAGACAATGAAACATGAAAGCAATAGGTGAAATGCTCACTAGTGTCCATAGCAAAGTAGAGGGAAAACTAAGAGATCAACAAGAAAGTTTGCCTCCATATTCATGGAAGTTTATGCTATTGTAATTTCAAAAAGAATCAAAGCAAGTTCTAGAGTGTCAAGTATCACAAATGTTATCACACATAAGAAGATTAAGGATAGACATGGCAATATCCTCACTAGGTGAACAATAAAATATCATGCTTAATCCAACAAGATAGAGTCCATCACCACAACAAATGACTAAATGCAATTAATGTCCCCAAGCATTCCAAGGAAACCAAAACTCAATAGTCAGACTTAACCATCCTTTATGATTCTCAAAGCATAATAAAGGGACATGTAGGGAGATACAACTGAAAATCAAGCAAGGTTTATTCAAGACCAAACAAAATGCAAAATGCACAAACAAAGTATGAATGCAAAGTATGAAAGCAAACAAATATGCAAGTATAAACATAAAGAAAAATAAGAAAAGGAAAGAAAAGGAACAAACTCCCCTTTATTCCTTGCAGTTGGAGTCGGTTTAGGAGTAGCATCCATCCAGGTAGTGGTAGGGGTTTGGGTAGTTGAGAGAGCATTTCTCACGTGATCACTGTCAGAGTGCACTGCTCCCCCACACTTCAACTTTACATAAGTAGGTTCCGGTGGTCGGAGACGATTCAGGTACAAAATCCACTTAAGAGGTGAAGTGCTACAAGTCAAGGTAAGAGCAACTCCTCCCTCTTGATGCTTTTTGGAAGTCCTTCCAGGAGGTTGGAGTCTATTTAGTTGTAGCACCCACTCGAGAATCCTACGAGACCCTGCAAAATCATGAATAGAAAATACTTCCTGCACACATGCAGGGTAAGGAAGACATGAAATACAAACAACCTCTACATAAAATGTATCCAGAAATGAATCACAACCAATAAAATCAACTTTGGGTACCTCTATGAATCTTTCATAATCATTCTCTACATAAGGTGTATCAATAAATGCATCACCTCCAATGAAATCAACTTTAGCCACCTCCATGAGTTTTTCTGCAAAATTATCCTCTACAAGGAATGTATCAGGAATTTCATTATAACAAACAAAATCAATAGGCACCTCTAACAATTTTTCACAATCAGGCTCTACATGAAATGTCTCAAGAATTGTGTCACATGCAACAAATTCAACACTAGGTACCTCTATGGATTTCTCACACTCAGTTTCAGCATAATATGTATCAAGATGTGTTTCACAAACAATGAAGTCAAATGTAGGTACCTCCCTGAAATTTTCTAAAGGAAAAGGAGAAATACTTACCTGATCGTGCTGAAAAATACCTGGAGGTTCTACAAGAGTAGATGTATCCATAGCTTCCTCCTGGTCATGAACAAGTTTCATCTCAGGCTCAAGTTCTGGTGGGCATTCAACTAACTCAGGTGATTCTTGGGTTCTTGCTTCTACCATGCAAGTCCCTACACTATCATACTGATTCTCTGAATCTTCTAATGCATCAGTCAATGGTGGTGGTCCCTGGGGCTCAGTGCAATCCCCTACACCTGTAAAATCATTTCCAACACATGCTTCAACAACAATATCTGCAACAACCATATTAGAAAAGTTAGGACCTACATCAACTATGCCATCACAAAATAAAAGACTTGAAGGACCATAAAATAAAAAACTAGAAGGGTCCTATAGAGCTTCATAATCAAATTCAAGGCTGTCACAAGCTTTACTATCAATCTCCTCCACTGCCTCTATAGATAATGACTGCCTAGTAGGTATGGGTGGTCCCTGGGGCTCATTGCAATCCCTTACACTCTCAAACCTATCCTCTGAAGGCCTCTCAATCAATATAGGTGATCCCTAGGGACCACCCATACCAATTGGGCGACAACCGGAGCACCTCACCCTCCCCACCTCATCTTCTCCACTCTGCACCTGGGTTCAGACCGTGGAGAACAGATCAAATCCAGCCCATGACTCGGCCCAGCCCTAGCCTGTCCGCCCCTTGTGTGCAGCCCAGCAGCTGGGTTTGGCCCAGCCTTGGGTTCGACCCAGCTGCCCTTTTTCGGTCCAAATTAGGTTGGCTGAATTGAGCCAAGCCTTGGTCCTAGGTCCAATATTTAATTCCCTACAAAAGCATGAAATAATACCAAAATTTAGAGAAAATTATAATGGGCTCCAAAAATAAATCCTAATTATAAAATATGATATAAACATGATTTAAACGTACGAGAGGATAAGAAAATGCTAAATAAATGAGCAAATATAATGCCGTAAAATATTAGTTATCAGGAGTCTCAAGTCAAGAGTTTACAGCTCGAGAGTCTTCAACTCGGGTGTCTCAGCTTGGGACTGTCTAGCTCAGGAGTCTTAGGTCAGGAGTCTCCAGCTCGAGAGTCTCAAGTCGATAGTCTCAGGTCGAGAGTCTGCACATTAAGTCTGCAACTTAGACTTTACAACTTGGGAGTCTACAGCTTGGGAGTCTCAACTCGAGAGTCTCAGGTCGGGGGTCTACAACTTAGATTCTACACTTGGGAGTTTGCACTCTGGCATATAAGATAGCTTAAGTCTTTCTAGCCAACTCAACTATTCCAAATAGCTCTTTCCCTGCTTGGTAGCCTGGGATTATTAGTTTAGGTCATTCAATAGATAAGTTGAAATTAAATTATGTAATTTCAATTTATTCTTATTATCTCTGGCAATATTTGCTTAATATAATATACCCATTATATTAATATCGATCTTTTTATTATCACTAGCATTTGCTTAATGTATGAATACACATAAATTTTATAAAACTAATTAGTATTTTTGAGATTTGGAAAATTTTCTTTCTGAATTTTAAAGTTTAATCTTGACTTTTCAAAATTTAAATTTATTTTGTTTGAATAATTACTATTTGAATTTTTAAAATTATTATTCGAATTTTTAAGATTTGAATTTTTAATATGAGAATTTATTTAGTTAAAATATAAAATTTTATTTTTAGAATATTTAAAATATAATTTCAAATTAAAATTTAAAAGTATGTTTTTAATTTGATAAATTATTTTCTAAAATTTTAATTGTGGATTAAGACTTTAATTTTTTTAAGAATTGTAATTATAGATTTATCTTTCGAATTTGTATTTTTAAGATTTATAATTTTAAAAAAGAAATTAATTTAATTTTGAGCTTTATCAAATTAATTGAGAGTTAGTTTTTAAAGAGTTTAGATTCTTAATTAAATATTAAAATATATTCATATTTATTTTAAAATTAATATTCATTATTTATAAATTTTACTATTCACTCATTCATCTATATTTTTATTTTATATTAAATAAATAAATTCATTTCTATTTTTATTTTTATAATTCCATACTCATTAAGCATAAAAAAAATTTAATGTTGGTGTGTGAATGTTATAAAACTTAAATTAATTATAACATTATTTATAGGAGTAAAAAATGTGATATCATTCACTTCAATGGGTTTAGTATCATCGATCTTATGATAAAATATAGATAGATAAATTATGATGATATTTTATCTTAACACAACACAGCGACTCTTGTATGAAAAAAAGTCAGACATGAGACACTAAACCAATTAAAAATCGACTTTTTATCAAAGGGCACACTTGATAATACGTAATTACCAAAAGTCGTCCTGAGGTTTGTTTTGTACCAAAGGGTGCACCAAAATATATCTTATTTTTCTTATACCCCTCCCGCCAATAACCCCCTTTCACAGTTACATTTCCGAGACATCTGAATCATTTTTTTTATTGTTTTTGATTTTAAAATAATAGATTATGGTTCGGATACAGATATTCTCCTTTTCTTCTTTCTCTCTCAGTGTAGGCAACCTACTTCTCCTTGCCAAAAAATGAAAGTTGTGTTATAGTCGCGAGCTCATCCCCCCAACCAAAACCATAGGCAAGTCTGTTCGTGTTAGGCTATATTTATGAATTTTAAATACGAACTATAATAAGATAAAATAGGGATAAAGAGGATTTGATCTCATATTAGGCTCAAAGAGGGCCTGATATGAGATCATATCAGGTCATCTTTGGGTCAGAAATTATTTCATTTCAGACCCATGTTAAGCTTGAAATTATTTCATTTCAGGCCCATTTTGGAGAAAATAAATTTTGTAACAAAACTTGCTTGATATGCTTGAGTTTCGAACCGGTAATCAACTTAGTTTTCCTGCTTCTAGGATATCCAATAGTTTAAAAGGGACTTAAAATAACTTATCTTATTTCTGAGACAATCATACACCTTGTTTCTGATCTTCAAGATCATTAAAAAAAATCGTATCAATAAAGGAATATTTGGGAGCGGAAAAGATAGAAATTCATGGTGCAACGATTATTCTGCAAACTCCATGATGATTTACAATCATGAAAATGTTATTTTAAAAGAAAAATTTATATTGTATATTTATATCTTTATTTTCTTTATCATTTTATATATTTTCTTTATCTTTAGTTCTATTTTATATTTGTTACTTTATTATTTATGCATATTATTTATTTATTTTCCCCTTATATTATTTATTTTATTTTATTTTTTATTATTATTAAATGTTTTTTGTATCTCTATTTTCTTATATTTTACTTTCTTTATTTTTATTTTTATATATTTCTATATTTTATATTTATATCTTTATTTTCTTTATCTCTTTATATATTTCTTTTATCTTTATCTCTATTTGTTATATTATACATATTTATTTAAATTATTTTCAATAAAAATATTTTGATTTTGGATATCAAAGGGTCTGATATTCTTGGATTTTAGGCCCACGTTGGGCCTGAAATAAGAGAATATCAAGCCCAATGAAGGCCTAAAATACTGAAATTTCAAGCTCAATGTGGCATGATATTTTTTTCCATTAAAAAAATATTTTTAAAATAATAATCATCATTTATTAATTATTTATAGAATAATATTTTAATTAAGTCTTAATGTTTTCAAAAAATTTTTATAAAATACTCATGTATGATCATATTCAACTTATATTCATTTAAATTTTAAACAAACTTAAATGTATCGTACTATCGGACAACGTCTTGAAATCCCCTAAATACATAATAGATAGCACGATTCAAATCCTTGCAACACCATAAACTAATAATATTTGAAATTGTTGAATCGGACTTTTCTAGGTCCATCAGTAGATGAATCTAGGGTATTTGAATTTCTCAATATTTGATATCATAAGGTAGGGTTGAGTTAAGGGAATGCATTTATGGTGTCAAAACTTAATTCTAATGACTAGCAATAAAGTTCTTATACTGTGTTAGTTGACAGAATAATACAACAGATGAATTTTAATAAACAACACACAATTATTTTTCTTAACATACAATTATATAGACGTGACAATACTAACCATAATTTTTTTCATACAACACCATTGAATGTTTTTTACAATACTATGGATAATTAATTCAATGTTGTACAGAACATGTGTTGGATCGGAGTAAATCGATAGGGGGGGTGAATATCAATCGAAAAATTTCGGATAAAATAGAGAAATACGCAGCGGAAATAGTAAAGCAAAGTCGCTAACATGATTTGTATTACTTGGTTCGGAGTTGCGGTCGGCTCCTACTCCACGACCTACGGTCCTTGACCGTTTATGTTGGGCAATTCTATATTCGTGAAAAATGATTACAGTTTCGAGTACAGATATAGAATCGAAAAAGCAGTTACAACACTTAAGAAAATTAACGATTTTACCGACGACTGAAGTGGATGAAACTTCTGAGCAGCGGGTTGTCGTCAGCGCTTGAATCGCGAATGCAGAGCGTGCTGGAGAGTAGCACTTGAGCGAACGAGTTAAAAGCGAAGATTGCAAGTTGTTCACAAGCCTTGGGGGTGAACCCCCTTTTATAGTCGTCTCCTGGGCGCCTGTGTTGAAGGGGGCGCCTACAGGTGGCTTCTCTTGCGCAAACTCTAATCCGCAGGCTCGGTCAGTGCTTATCCCCTTCATTGAGGCGCCTGAGCTGTCTGGGGCGCCTGTGTTAACACAGGCGCCTAGCTTGACTTGGTCCATATGCTTTCGTGGTAGTTTGCTTCGATGGTCTCGGTTTGGCCTTGCACTGGGGCGCCTGTATCCTTACAGGCGCCTAGCCCTGTGAGGCACCTCCTTCCAATGAGGCACCTGAGCTGCAGAAACACCGTCCATTCATTTCCTGCAACTAGGGTTAGTTCTAAAATACAAGAGGCAAATATACAATATATGTTAGACATTATTTACATCCTAAGCTGTCTTGGTTCTGACTTTGGGTCTCCCAAATAGAATCTTAGGTCGAATCGACGCCTAATGTTCCCTCTACGGGGAACGCGCCCTCGCCTACTCCTCTAGGGAGAATTTACCTTTTTTGCCAACCGACTCCTCCGGTTGGACTTTTGCCCAGCTTCACTCACCAGGTCTTCGTGCCCAATCCGCGATCAGGTCTTCTTGCCCAGCTTCACTCACCAGGTCTTCGGTGCCCAGCTTCACTCACCAGGTTCTATTGCCAAACTTTACGTCAGGACTTAGTTGCCCAGCCCGCGGCCTGGACTTAGTGCCCAATTCAAAGACCCAGGACTTAGTGCCTAGTGTACCTAGGACTTTCCTGCACACTTAATCAGCTTGTTAGATCACAACCAAATCTTAACTTCTAAACCCTTTGCCATTATCAAAGCATAGGTTCGACTTTGGTGCTTCCGGCACCAACAACATGTCCGTCAGAAATGATAGTCTTACATCAAATCTCATTTTTGTCATGTCTACTTGTTTGAAGTGCATCTTCTCATCATATATGAGATATCGAATGTATTACATCATAAAGAAGTCATAGTCCATGCTGTAAATAACATCAACAATTTAAATTTTCATATTTTTTATAAAATACTTTTCAATTGAAACTTATCCTCATTTACTTACTTAACTTCTTGTTGGGGACAATTTACTCTGAGGGAGACCTATTAGTGTAAGGAATGACGACTTTTTAGATATGGATGAATAACCTAGAAGATAGGCCTGATATTATCTCATAGTAGGCCCAATATAGGCCTGAAATGAAATAATTTCAGACCTAATATGGGTCTAAAATGAAATAATTTCAGACCCAAAGAGTGAAAGGATCGATTTATACGCTAGAAGGGTGTTGAATAGCGAATCTCGGCTTTCTTGTACCTACGTTGTTAGTTGCACAGCGGAAACAATAATGAAAATAACAAACAACGCTAACAAACCAGGTTTTACTTGGTATCCACCTCGCCCGGGTGACTAATCTAAGAATCCGTCGGTGGATCACTCCCCGGATAATCTCCGGCTAGCTCTCGTCGCTCCTTGTGGGTGGAGAAACCTCACCACAACACCTTTGACAACCTTGAGCCCAAAGACTACCAACTTGCCTTTAACCAAGACAAGTTTCGTCAAGAAACTCAACCACCACGAAGTCCTCTTTAAATAGGACTCGGGGCTGATTTCTCGCTACCAGTCGCGACTGGTGCCAGCCAAATTCGACCGTTGCACCCCCAACATTCGAAATTTAGCCAACTCATCAGCCACCTACCAGTCGACTGCCCCCAGGACAGTCGACTGGTCCCAGGGCTGAGACCTTTCTGTGAGTTCCATCAGTCGACTGCCCCTAGGCCAGTCGACTGGTCTACTCACCCACCTAAGGTTACCCATCTTGAGTACATTCCACTCGGCACTCAACCCCTAGGATTTCCCGAGTACAATCACACTGCACTCGTACCCTCACGACTCGACTGACTCCTCCTCCGCAGCCTCGACTGTTACCTTCGCGCCCTCTTCATCTTCGGCCCTCGTCCCTCGGATGAGCACGCAAGCCTCCATCTTGCCTCCATGCCACCCTTCACGTATGCCTCGAAGTCCGCGCCCATCAGCTCATCGTCCCTGCACTCCATGGTCCCTCAGATGCGCACGCCAGCCTCCAGCTGTCCTCCATGCCATCCTTCACCGTACTGAGGCCGTTCAGTCAGGTCCATATGCGTAACCTATACAACCTGCACACTCAATATACACATATCAAATACAAGGGTAAACCTAACTTAAACCCTTTACTCAAACATCAAAACCCATAGTCACTACGGACCATCTTAGGGCCGATTGCTCCAACAATCTTCCCCTTTTTGATGTTTGGCAATCCGTTTAAGTTAGGAAAGCAAAATAGTAGTAAATAGCAAAAACCATGCTAAATGCATATGCAATGCATAACTGGATCATATCCCAAGGTATCCCACACTTAACCCTCCAAGTTAGGAATTTTACACCTAGCCCTCCAAACTAGGAATTTTACACCTAGCCCTCCAAGCTAGGATTTTCACCACCTAACCCTCCAAGTTAGGATTTTCCCACACCTAGCCCTCTAAGCTAGGATTTTCCCATCTAACCCTCCAAGTTAGGATTTTCTACCAAACCAGGTTTTTTAAAGCTTCTCCCAAGCTCCCCCTTACACTGGACTTACAAAGGTTTTTTAAGAACCTTTCCAAGGTTCCCCTTATGCCAATAAGGGAGCAGCCATGCTCCCCCTAAACTTAGGGTTTCTTTCTAGCAAAGATATTGATTTTCTACCAAACCGGGCTTTTTAAAGCTTCTCCCAAGCTCCCCCTTACATTGGACTTACAAAGGTTTTTTAAGAACCTCTCCAAGGTTCCCCTTATGCCAATAAGGGAGCAGCCATGCTCCCCCTAAACCTAGAGTTTCTTTCTAGCAAAGGTATTGGTTTCCCACTTAAACACAATATTTCTCCCCCTTTGCCATACATAAAAAAGAACCCAATAATATCCCAATCATTGGTTCTTTTAATCCCTAATGACCATAAACAATGTGTACTAGACCCCCACACACTTGTTTTGCATCATTTGGACACCAACCTAGCTGCTGATACAAAAATCAGCCCTGACCAGTCGACTGCCAAAATGGTAGTCGACTGATACTCTGAAAGTCTGAAATTTCAACATTTTTGACGAAATTCAGAAATGCGCCAAAAATTCCACAAATCTCCAAAAATTTCTAAATTTTGTGGAGAGGTTTGTGGTACTCATATCTACTTGAGAAAAATACATTCCAAAATGTATCTATCACCATTCCTAAGTTTGACACAAAATCCAAAAACTAGCAAAGAGGTTCACTCAAACCTTAACCAAAAATCCTAGTTTTGGTTTTCCTTTGATGTCTCTGCCCATGCCAACTCACAATGCGTCCCTAGCATTGATTTACATGGTAATTACACACCAAAAACTAATTTTCATGCAATATGACCCCAATATCATATTTTTATGCATGAAACTCAAAAATACCGTGCCAAAACCCAAGAATTGAGACTCAAGTCCGTCTCCAATTCTTTTGGCACACTCCATGGTCCATCTAGACCTCTAGGAGCACCCCCTCCCAAGGTCCATTCACCATATATCCCAAAGGCTCCTAGAGCTCCCCCTTGAGCTCTTAGCCCTAGCCACCTCCCAAGGTGACTCAACCATCACTAGGCCATATTGGTGTTCCACCTGGGTATCTTGGCCTACAAACTTGACACTCTTAACCTTAGGCCCCTCATCTTTGGTTAAGTCCTTCTTTTTCCCTTTAAATGGCATCCTCTTGTCATTTTTGGACTCTCCCTTCTTGTCATAATCATATGCTATCCTAGCATATCTCTTCCCCTTGGCATGAGAGTTCTTAGACCGGTATCCCAACCCCGATCTATCATTGGTGCGGTTTAAACCACCCAACACCATATCTAAACTCTTAGATTCAATAGTGAATCTCTCTAGGGTTTTCTCTAATCTATCAAGCTTTTCCTTTAAAGCTTGATTTTCCCTTTTTAGCCCTCTAACCTTGGATTCCATATGTTCACTTTGGACATTCCTAGACCTATCCATTTTCTTAGGCATTTGTCTCCCCTTCTTGGGGGCAATGCCTTGATCCTTAGGTACCCAAGTCTTAGGTCTACCATGATACATGCTTTTCTTAGGGTTATGATCTACTTTGTTACCCTTAGTCCTATCATTGTACTTAAATCCATGATTATGCACAAATAAACAATTCTCATGAGTTCTAGCATGCATGGGTGAGTAATTAACATGATTCTTGGCATGTAAAGAAGAACTTGAAATTGAATTTCTTTTTAAACTAGGGTTAGAGGGTACCTCCCTTACCCTTGTAGTCCTTCCTTGTTCTGAGCTTCTTCTCTTCCTTCTTTCTTCTTTTTCCCATCTTCTTAGATTTTCCATCTTCTTTAGCTCACCTTTTCTAGGGCATTTAGTGTGATAATGCCCTAGTTCTCCACATGTGAAGCATCGAATCTTCTTCCTTTTAGCTTGAGCTTCATCAATTCTACAACCCACATTAGCTTTAAAGGAATTTACAATGGGTTTAGGGTGTACCTCCTTTTTCTTACCTAGTGGGCACTTATCCTTGTAGTGCCCCTTTTCATTGCACCTAAAGCATACATGTGGTCTTTAGTCCTTGCTTTGGTGGGGGTTGAGGCTTGGTTGACTTCCTCTTCACCCTTGGATGAAGTGGAGACTTCCTCTTGATCATGTGTAGGTGAGGGTCTCTCCTCCCCCTCAATCCTTGAGGTTGTGACCTCTTCCTCTTCTCTAGATGAGGTGGATGACCTCTCACTTTCTTCTTCACTCGAGGATGTGGACACTTCTTCCTCCTCTTGAGCTATTGAGCTCTCTTTCTCGGGTTCATCTACTCCTTGAGTTTGTGTAGGGTTCTTATGATATTCCTCCAACTTGGTCCATAATTCGTGTGCATTTTTATAATTCCCTACAATACTCAAAACATTGTTAGGCAAAACATCAATTAATACATCTATTACCTTCTTGTTTGTCCTAGAGTAGTCTTGTTGCTCTTGAGTCCAATATCTAGGATGAAGCTTCTTTCCATGCTTGTCCTTTGGAACTTCGAAGGGCTCTTCTAGCATGACCATGTACTCCCATTCCATGCTAAGCCAATTCTTCATCCTCGCCTGCCAATAGTCGAAATCCTCATTTGTTAGTAATATGAGAGAAGTGTCCTAAGGCAATCGCCTTATGATTGCAAACATTTATTTCAATAAATGAAAATTCACTATTTGAGTATACATGTTTGTGTATTTGATTGGGATCTTAAACTCATTTACTGAATGTCCGCAATACAATTCACAGCATTAGAGAATTTGTGATGGAATCACAACTAGTGATTATCTCTACATGTGCAATTTTGAAGTATTGAAAATATCCCTAGTTGATGAATTGATAAATACGGACACTATCAATTCCGTTGAGACTAGCATGGGTTATTCTCTAATCAGCTGATTCTCAATGGCTGGTGACATTGGGATGTCCGGAGATAAACATGGATGCTAGTTAAGGGAACTAGTTCATTGTAGTAACTGACTGTAAAACTTCATACGGTAATCTACATATAGATATGTCAATGAAAGTTATTACTGCAGCTTAAGTGCGATGTTCCTTTGACTTGCGGTGTTCAAGTCATCTTGGTCATGGAGACTTATACTTTAACATCTTAAGCAAGCATCTCCAAGGAGGTGTGGACCCAGGATGGTTGGATATAAGCCGAAGTGCCCGAAGATGTTTGAACAGCCTACAAAGGATTCACCACTCCTTGCGAGGAGATGTATACCCAGGCCTATCGTCGGATTGTTACTCAAAGCCTCTGGCTAGAGCATGTCATGTTTAGAGTATGAGTCTCTTAAATACATGAGAGTAACTAAAAATCCAAAGGACGAGAAAGACACTACTTGAGCTAGGTGTGACGTAGTCAGCCTAGTGGGGACTGACACACACAGACCATGTCCTGAACCAAGTGGGTATAAGATGGTGAAGGGAATGGGGCACGATTCATTAGAGCTGCTGAAGGGGTTCAGAATTATTTTTGAGGTCAACCGTTGATCTTTCGATTAATTGGGGGTCATGATGTACTACTAGGTGCCACTCATGATCGTTCTATAATTGGTTAATTATAGACGGCCAACATAAATCGAAAGCCTATTTAGTCACACACACTACGAGTAATTCGAGGGATTTAAAATGAGTTGAAAATTAGATTTTCCAATCAAGAGAAATAAGTCAAATCTGAGTTTATCAGAGGCGCATGGGAAGCTTAAAATGACTAAGTCTTTTGAAGGCTTATTGGGCGAATTAAATGAGTTTAATTCACGAGGAGATGGGGCTTGGTGTGGCCGGCCAAAGAGGGTGCCCACCCTCTTTGGTTTGGCCGGCCATATTAAAGAGGGAAAACCAATTTAATTGGTTTAAATTATAAAATAAATCAAGTGCGATTTGTTTTATAAAATTATGGATAAATAAATTAATTTATATAAAGATTAGAAATTTATTCTTTTTATGGAAATTAAAATGAACCATGAATTGGTTTAATTTTAATTTATAAAATCAATTATGAATTGATTTTTCCATGATAAGAAAAATTTTATACAAATTTTATTCCATAATTAAAAGGAGAGATGTATTTGTTTTATTATAAAGTTAGTTATAATAAAACTAGGCATAAAGGATTAATTCATAAGAAAATTTATAAGATAAATTTCTTATGAAAATTTATTCCGTTAATTCCGTTAAGAGGGAGACTTGGCAATAGAGAGGCTACTATATAAAGGAACCAAAGGCAAGCCTTGAATTCCAATAATTGAGTTATCAAGAGATTTAGTAGCTCTCTCTTATTCTCTCCCTCTCCTTCTCTCCTCCTCCTAGGGCCGGTGCCCACTATACATCCTAGGGCCGGCGCACCTTCACCTCCTAGGGTTGGCGTGAGCTACATCCACCAAGAAGGTGCCAAAGAAGAAGAAGAAGAAGCGGGTCGCAACTCCTTCCTTCCCGGAATTTTGATTCCATTACTTGGTGATTAGTTTCCATCTTTCTCTCTTGTTTTTCTAGTTGTGCCTTTGGAGAATCTAGTAGTTCTCGTCGGCGCAAAACTCGTGGCTTTGCGAAGTCATCCCAAAGAGAACTCGGCGTGGACGCGAATAGAGGCGGAGCTTCCAAGGGACGCTACGGTTGGATCTCGTCCCTTACTTCGAGTTACACGAGGTACTAAGTAAATTAGTTTACTTTTTCGCAAAATTTTAATTTATGATCATGTCCACACATCATAAGGTTGCATGCTAGATACGTGATTAAAAATAATTTAAAAAATTATTTATGCTAATTCTTCCGCTGCACGTAAATATTCTAAAATTTACGAACCCGTATCCTTGTCAACATGCACCCGGTCCCAACATTATCGTAGGGCGGCGGGGTGTAGATGTTGTCCCCCAACTTATCTTCCATTGTTTCTTCTCCTCTAGCGTGTGCTCCCTCAGCAGTTAGTCCGATCAAGAGCAGTCCTTGCTCTGATAGCAATTGAAAGGATCGATTTGTACGCTAGAAGGGGGTTGAATAGCGAATCTCGGCTTTCTTGTACCTACGTTGTTAGTTGCACAGCGGAAACAATAATGAAAATAACAAACAATGCTAACAAACCAGGTTTTACTTGGTATTCACCCCGCCCGGGTGACTAATCTAAGAATCCGTCGGTGGATCACTCCCCGGATAATCTCCGGCTAGCTCTCGTCGCTCCTTGTGGGTGGAGAAATCTCACCACAACACCTTTGACAACCTTGAGCCCAAAGACTACCAACTTGCCTTTAACCAAGACAAGTTTCGTTAAGAAACTCAGCCACCACGATGTCCTCTTTAAATAGGACTCGGGGCTGATTTCTCCCTACCAGTCGACTGCCCCCAGGGCAGTCGACTGGTGCCAGCCAAATTCGACTGTTGCACCCCCAACGTTCGAATTTTAGCCAACTCACCAGCCACCTACCAGTCGACTGCCCCCAGGCCAGTCGACTGGTCCTAAGGCTGAGACCTTTCTGTGAGTTCCATCAGTCGACTGTCTCCAGGCCAGTCGACTGGTCTACTCACCCACCTAAGGTTACCCATCTTGAGTACATTCCACTCGGCACTCACCCCTAGGATTTCCCGAGTACAATCACACTGCACTCGTACCCTCACGACTCGACTGACTCCTCTTCCGCAGCCTCGACTGTTGCCTTCGCGCCCTCTTCATCTTCGCCCCTCGTCCCTCGGATGCGCACGCAAGCCTCCAGCTTGCCTCCATGCCACCCTTCACGTACGCCTCGAAGTCCGCGCCCATCAGCTCATCGTCCCTGCACTCCATGGTCCCTCAGATGCGCACGCCAGCCTCCAGCTGGCCTCCATGCCATCCTTCACCGTACTGAGGCCGTCCAGTCAGGTCCATATGCGTAACCTGTACAATCTGCACACTCAACATACGCATATCAAATACAAGGGTAAACCTAACTTAAACCCTTTGCCCAAACATCAAAACTCATAGTCACTCCGGATCATCTTAGGGCCGATTGCTCCAACAAAGAGGGCTTGATATGGGTCTAAAATGATCCATCGCATGCGGGTGAAGTTGACAAATAGATTCACTTTTTTTTCCCTCCTGATCTTTGCTCTTGATGATCGTAGACCACCATGAAGGTGCATGCTGATGAACTGACACTTGTCTCAGCGGAGGAGCTAGGGTTTATCAAAGAGAGCTTGAAATACTTTCATTTCAAGCCGACTTTAAGTCTGAAAAGAAATAATTTCAGGTGCAAAAACGACCTAATATGATCACATATCAAGTCCTCTTTGAGCCTAATATGAGATCAAACTCTTTTTATCCTTATTTTATTTTATTATAGTTCATATTTAAAATTCATAACTATAATCTAACACGAACATGTTTACTTAGGGTTTTGATTGAGGGTTGGGAGATGAGTTCGCGACTATAACACAACTATTATTTTTTGGCAAGGAGAAGTAGATTGCTTGCACTAAAAGAGAAAGAAAAAAAAGGAGAATACTTGTATCCGAACCAAAATTTATCATTTTAAAATAAAAAAAATATGAAAAAGTGATTCGGATGTCTCAAAAATATAACTATAAAAGAAGGGTTGTTAGCGGGAGGAGTATATGTAAAATAAGATTTATTTTAGTACGCTATTTGATACAATTTTTTTTTTTTTTGATAATTAAGGATTCTCAAATACACTTTTTTAATAAAAAACTGATTAAAAATCGATCTCGTGTAAATGTTAACTATATCGACACATAACACATAAATATTATAATACAATTTATATATTATAAATCCTCATATTAACATCACTCATGCTGTTTGTAATTATTATTGTTAAGATAGGACACGCTGATTGACAAGCCATTGGAGTACGGATCAAATTCTAAGATAAACCACGTGGTAGGGCCCCGCGGCCCACTGTCGATTAATCTCCTGTCCAATAGGGAGCCGCCTAAAGATATTCTCCCATTTGCACTGCCAATCCGTAGCGAGCATCGAGCTCTTCGATATCTCCGTCATATCCAAAACCAGCCAACCCTTCCGCTCTCAAATTCTTTAAAACTGGCAAAAATAGAATCGTGATCAATCCGCGTTGACATCTTGTGACGATCGATGGCCGCCAGCAGCGCCCCCTGCGGTCTAACCTCCAAGGTTCTGCCCGATCCCAACGCCGCCACCACCCGCGGCCAGTTCGTGCCGCGCTCCGTCCGCCTACCGATGCTGCCTATCGTGTTGCGGAAGAATGCTTCTTGTTGTAGTAAGTCTGCGCTCCCGGATCAGCTCATTCGGGACTTTCCCGTGAAAACTTTAGTGTTACACTGCATTTTACACCTTCATCTGTTTGCTAAATTGCCTGTTAGAGCAATATCCAGTAAATCGTGATTAGGTAGGGATAACTTGCTTGCTACACATGTTTGAGCTTTTCTGGAGATGGAAAGTTTCTTGGATTTTACTAAATTTAGCTTCATTGGTCGGAATTTAGGCCGAACAGCATCTGGGAGTGTCGTTGCAAAGGCCACTGGAGAAACTCCTGCTCGAGTCTCGACTGAGCTTCCTGAAATTGTGACAACTGTGAAGGAAGCGGTATCAATTGTGTCTTCGTCTTGTGTTTATTTGAAATCAAATGGATTATTATGTGGACTGGATTTTGTATAAGACTTCAGATTCTTTTGGACAGTGGAAAAAACTTGACGATAAATATGCTGTGGCTTCCCTTGCATTTGCTGGAATTATAGCTCTATGGAGTTCCACCGGCATCATTTCGGTAAGCAATGGCATACCAGATCAAAACACAAAAATTTGGAAGTAGTTAATTGCTTGTGAATTGCAAATATGGTTGTTTTTTTTTTCCTTTGGTGATGCAAACATATGGTTGCCAAAGGTACATTTTGCCGTTTTTCTTATGTGTACTTTCATGTGTCTAAATCTATGCAGGCAATTGATAAGCTGCCTATAATTCCTGGTGTTCTTGAACTTATCGGAATTGGTTACACAGGGGTATGGTCTTTGACATATAGCACTGTAATAATTAGGTTCTTTTTTCTCGAGGGTATTGATCTATTCCAGAAGTAAAATCGTGGTTTTATGACTAATTACTCAAGTTCTAAAATGAATGTATAGAATCTGAGATTATGAATCTTACTTTGTGTATTTTAATTAGCTAGTTAGGCCATAACAGATTCATCTGTTTCTGCACTTATCCTAGCATTATAGCTTTCTATTAGGCTCCAATATATTCAACTATTTCGGCTAAAAGGAAAAAATAGCTATATGGGGAGTAACCAATCCATTTCTTGTACTTTGACAAATTTTATACATTGAAAAAGCCACATGTAGTGGCTCAATGGAACTGCTCACGGCTTGAGTATTTCTTCCTATTGATTTCTGGAATAGCCACATTTATGCTTAGTTTATCTATTTTGATATGTAGACTTTAGTTCCAATATGATTTTCATGACATTTATTAAAAGAGATTCCTTCTAAGTCTTGTTATTTAACATTTTCAATTCGTAAATGCAGTGGTTTGTATATAACAATCTGATCTACAAGCCTGACAGGTATGCTCATAGTTTAAAAAACTTGTTCTTTACTCGCTTTTCCTAGAGCACATTTTCTTTATAATTGTATAGGAGAAAACTTGGGCCTAATTTTTAAAACTTGAGATCTTCACAGATCTAACTCCTTTACAATCATTCAATAAATCTTTATACATGACTTAGAGTTTTTATCAATTTCTTTTGGTCCCTATTTACTGCTTTTGCAATAATACTGATAAACTAAACAAGCACTATCAACCGATTTATCTTACTTTCCTTTTATATAGGAGTACATAATAAAATTTCATTCAGGTGCTTGGAAGTCTTTTTTAAACAGATTGACTCAACCAGCAAGGTTTGACCATTAAATGTTTGGAAAGATCTATCAGCATTAGAAATAAGCCAAAGGAAAAACGAATAAGATGTTGGCAACATTTGCTCTAGGTGATAAACCACTATGGAAATTCTGAATTAGGGGTGATAAAGTCACCAACATGGAGTGATCGATTTTGATTTACGTTTCCTTTATTTGGTATGCTATATCAATCTTGGTGGTGATTACAACCATTCACCATGGTGATTTGAATTCACTCTCTAGTACTTGATATCAAAGCAGATCTTATATAGTTATTGATTTAATCAACATAGTTCATTAAACTTATTCATCTATTGATCAACCATTGAGCTAAATCTCACTGGTTTCATATCAAACAACCAACACTTAACAAGTCGATTCTCAAATCACCAGTCAGCAATTATACATACACATTATAAATTTTGAATGTTTTAACAATTTATTTCACTACACAAAGATCAAAGCAGAACATGCATGATCCAGAACTACTCACCGGATAAACACATGACTCAATAACCACCAATCAGATAAAGATTTAACGATAAAGAAATTCACCCATTGGATCGCCATTATTAATGGATCCATTGTCAATCTATGATCAACACGTCTACATCACTCTAGATGCAACAGTTAGTTCAAACTCAATCTCAACTTTGACCTTTAACTATTCATCCATAGAAACATGAAGTATTATGCCTTCCATATTTAGGCTAGTTTACATGGCAGAAAGAAAGGATGGGAGGAGAGGATGAGAGAGATGTTATATTTGAGAGGTGTTCTAAAGGCAAGCCTTTAACATTGTCTTATTTATTTGATAAATAAAATTCACTATTTGAGTGTGAATTTTTTGTTGGGGAGCCCAATGCGATGCGTGCATTGGACACGTTTCACAAATGTGCAGCGGAAGACACATAATAATTAAACTAATTATTACAACACACGCATCACATACATACAGGATACAACATGACCAGACATAATTGCATGATTAAATTATTATGAAAATAAATTACACCTGACAAATCATGTGGAGTGGAAATGACATCAACCGGCGATGCTTATCAAGCTTTGCCTCTATTCGTATCCATGCCGAGCTTTCATCGAGACGACTTCACAAAGCCTTGAGTTTTTGTCTCTTATTTGATACCGGCCAAACGAGGGAGACAATGGTTCTGAAAGAGAGATCTCTGGCTCGATTCGTGCTCAACGGCGAGGGCAACCGGGCGGCAGAAATTACAGAAGACAACAGCTGTTCCTCAGCTGCTGTTCGTTTGCACAGCAGCAACCTTGCTGCGGTTTGGCGGTCAGAAGAACTGTGACGGTTGGGAGGCCAACGACAAGGAGGAAGGGTTAGTAGCAAGCAATGATAGCAAGCTTTGCTTGCTGTCCAACGCCCCTTAAGGGTGTTACCAGTTACAGGCTGACCGGCGGCAGAGGGCATATGGTCGAGGCTGACGGCAGGCATTGTTGGGTTCTCCCGACACAAAACAATAAAAACGCAGCGGAAACAAGAACCCACGAGCGATCCATGCGAAAGAAAACTCGTACAATGTTATCTATCTAATAGATATATCTACTGTTTATACCTTTGAAACATGCCCTTCGTTTATCCCGCTCGTCCAAGATGCGCCGGATCTCTTTCACGTTCAAACGTCCGTGCCTCTATTCGTATCCACACGGACACAATCTCTCAACTTCGGGAGAACTACCTTAGTTGTGCTAGCAACTTGAGGTAGCTCGAAAACACCAAGAACCTTACAGTAAGGTTTCGACCAAGAGGGAGGAGAGGAAGAAGAGAAGAAGGGAAGAAGGGAAGAAGGAAACACACTTAGTTACTCAAAATGACAAAGTCCCTCTTTTATATTCATCCCATGAATATGAAGAGTCTTTTGTCTCTTTGACTTCCCTTCATTAAAGCCAATAAAGAGTACATCTTTTCATGTGACTCTTCACCTTCTCTTCATCTAATGAAGAGAGACTTTTCATCTTTCCTGCATGCAATTCCGACTGGGCCACTCAGTTTTCCGACTCGGTCTCCCGACCAAGTCTCCCGAGTGCCGAGCCCCGACTGCCGAGTGCTGAGCCCCGACTGCCGAGTGCCGACCCAGTCTGCCGAGCTTCCAGCCCAGTCCGCTGAGTGCCGAGCTCCCGACTCAGTCTGCCGAGCTCCCAGCTCAGTCTGCTGAGTGCCGAGCTCCCGACTTGCGCTCCCGAGTTCCCAACTCGAGCTTAGATCTCCCGAGTTCCCAACTCGGGCTCGGACTTCCCGAGTTCCCAACTCGGGCTCGGACTTCCCGAGTTCCCAACTCGGGCTTCCCGAGTTCCCAACTCGGGCTCCCGAATTGACCTCCCGAGTTCCCAACTCGGGGTCAGGTCTGTCGATCAGATTTTCCGAAGCATTGTGTCCTTTGTGTGTGACCTAATAAGTTCTCGTGACGTTGGCAATGCGCCTAAACACTTTAGACACATAAGCAATGAGCGACATCTAGCAATGCATCATTGCTACCCAAGTAACAAGAAAAGTCGAGATCCGAATAAACCTCCGTGACTATGATAGTGTATGACCTTGTCCTTCTATCTTTGATATCTAGATTGACCATTGAGGCATAGACTGTGTCATCCTTAATCAATCTTGTGTTTCTTCATCTCCGAGTAGACTCACTCAAACAAATGAGCTCAATATCTCATATTGACCCATTTGAGCATGACCATGCGTTTTAGTAGTCCTACTCGATCAAGGGGCCCACAGATATCACTCCTGTCATATGGGAGGGATAGATCCCATCTACATCACTCACATCTCTCTGCATAATTCATTACATACCCAGTGATCGCCTTTATAGTCCACCCTGTTACGGTTGACGTTTGACGATACCAAAGTACATAACTCCTTATGTAGGGAACCATAGTGACTTCAAGTCTAAGGACTATTCATACTAATAGTCACATGAGAAAGTTTATGATACTCATATGACAATCTATGAAACTTTCTCATGGCGGGTCATTCAGTACACATTCTCCAATGTATACCTATGTGTCAACTTGATATCACATATCCATGACTTATGAGCTCAAGTCATCAGTTGACCTACATGCTAGTCTCCATGCATTAATATTGTCCCTGAATATTAATGCTTGACTAGGAATGATTTAGTGTTGTGTTCTCACTATCGATTCAACCAATCGATATAATGTAGATAAGAATCTACTACACAAGGACATTATCATACTTAGTCATTCGGCACAGAATACAAAGTAAGTATAATAACTAAACATGCCTTTATTAATGATAGAATATGATACAAAATGTCCCTAGTCAATCATCACATAATTGGCTCTAGGGCTCCGATTGGGCTTGAAGGCGGCGACACTAGGAGGGGCACCTCTGGTCCGACAGCGGCAAGAGAGATGGAGGAGAGGAGAGAATTAAAAACCTAACTTTTAGGTTTCTAATCGGATGATCTTTTTTTTCTCTCCAGTCAACACCAATATATAGATCTCTTATTAGGTTAGAGGGGCAAGTCCAAACTCGTATCCGTTAACCCACAACCTATACCATTAGCTTTCAGTATGGTTCAAAACCAAATCATGTTAGTCCAAAACCAAACCACTTAGTTCATTATCCAAACCTCTTTTAATTAAAACCAAACCAGTTTGGTTTATAATTAAACCAAAGAGGTCCAACTCATCTTCAAAAGATGTGACCCATCCATGCTTCCTTCACGATAAATATCTTTCATATTTGCCCTTTGTCTGGTCTAACCAGACTCAATCTCTCTTGAGATGAGAATCCAATTTTCAAACTCGTTCTAAGTTTTTCAGATAAAACTCGTTGTGTGTATGACCCAATATGTTTCTGATTATGTTAACCATTCGCAATTAATTACGAATAGATCATGAGTGGCACCTAGCAGTAACATTATGATCCCAATTGACCGGAAAACCAACGGTTGATTTTAAATCCTTCTTTGAACCTTTTAGCAGTTACAATGAGTCATGCCTTGTTCCTTTCACTAGTGTTATACTCACTTAGTTGAGAATGTTAGGACCGGCAGGCGAGCTGGAGGGGAGGTGGATTAGCTCCGATTTGCTTGTTGATGATTTGTCGTTGCGGAAGACTCCAAGTAATGCTGACACTCAAGGATTTACTTGGTATCCACCTCCTTGAGATGACTAATCCAAGGATCCGCTCTCCTCACACTCTCAAACACTATGAAAAACTCTTTCATGAAGGTGGAGAAACCTCGTACAAACTCTCAGGAAGATACAACAAGAATACAAGCAAAATAAAGAATATCTTATAAGATTTACAACAATGAACTCTCTTTGCTTTTCTTGCTTTCTTCTAGCTTGGGATCGCCTCTAGAACCTTGGAAATGCTGCAGCACTATGCTCCAAGACTTCCCTTGAAATGACGATGAAGGAGGAGAAGGGCGTGCGAAGAATGCCAAGAGGTGCCACTTCAAACTAGCATGAAAACCCTATACACCCGCGACCTAGGGTTCCCTAATCGATTATCCAATCGATTACTACATCAGATTTAGTAATTCAACGACTATTTTTTGAAGCTCAATCGATTATGAAAATTTTAATCAATTGCTGAATTGATTCAGCACCTTTCTGTGCTCTCGCACAATACTGTCATAATGGATTGCCTAATTGATTACGGTCCCCTTAATCGATTGCCTAATCGATTATGGTCCCCATAATCGATTGTCCAATCGATTACGGTTCTCCTTAATCAATTGCCTAATCGATTAAGAGGAGGCTGAATCAATTACCCAATCAATTCAGTCTGCTTCTGTTCTCGCGACACAACTCTCCCAATCGATTCACTCCCTCCTTAATTGATCACTCAATCGATTAAGAAGGTTTTATTTGCGAGAAACCAATGCTAATCGATTACCCAATCCTAACTTGTGTGCACAAGTCTAGGGTTCTCTTGCGTAATCCCGGTCAACGGTGACCTGTTAGGGCTTCCTCATCAAATGTCCGATCAAACCTTTGACCGACTTGGACTTTCCCTTGCCTAGTTCCCAACTAGGACTTTTTTCGTGCCAGCGTGCGATCTCCCCGATCCACTTGGACTTCACCTAATCCCACTAGGACTTTTTCCTTGCCAACGTGCGATCTCCCTGATCCATCTAGACTTCACTTAGTCCCACTGGGACTTTTCCCTTGCCAACGTGTGATCTCTCCGATCCACCTGGACTTCATCTAGTCCCACTAGGTTTTTTCCCTTGCCAACGTGCGATCTCCCTAATCTACCTAGACTTCACCTTGTCCCACTAGGACTTTTCCTTTGCCGCGATCTCCCCAATCCACTTGGAATTCACCTAGTCTTACTAGGTGTGCCTGGTTCCACTAGGACTTTTCCACGTCAAGTCTCCAGTCAAACTTGACTCATTTGACTTACATAATGTTCAAAACATCATTGTCAGACATCGAAACTCTAACTCACTTGAGCCTAATCAAACTAGGTCAACCCTGACCTAATAAAGATTGCATCAACAGAGAACATGGTCTATGTGTTAGTTCCCACAAGGATGACTACATCACATCTAGCCTAAGTAATACTTCCTCGTCTTGTGGATTCAAATTACTCAGACATGTGTCAAAGAGTATTATACTCTTGACATATGATGAGACAAAGACTTCGAATGGCAATCTTGACAAGTGACCATAGGTTATATGCCTCTTTATGCAAGGAGCGGTGAATCGTCATGGGCTATCCAAACACCTCCAGGCACTTCGACTTATGCCCAATCATCCTAGGTCCATATCTCGAAGGAGATGCTTGCTTAAGATGTTAAAGTAAAAGTCTCCAATACCAAGATAACTTGAACACCTCAAGTCGAAGGAAATTCGCACTTAAGTTACAATGAGATTTTTATTGACATATCCATATATGTATAGAACCATATGAAGTCTTATGGCAGGTCACTCCAATGAACTAGTTCCTTAATTAGTATCCATGTTTAATTCTCGACATCCCAATGTCTCCAGCTAGTGAGGAGCAGTTGCTTAGTTAAACCAAGGAGCATAATATATACTAGTCTTATAGAATCGTTAATGTCTAAACTCATCAATTCATCGACTAGGAAACATTTCAAGACATTCATAATTACACATGTAGAGATGTTAACTAGTTGTGATCCAATTATAAGTTCTCTCATGCTATAAATTGTATTGCGACATTTAGTAAATGAGTTTAAAATCCAATAACACACATAGAAAATGTACACTCAAATAGTACATCTTTATTTATCCAATAAATAGTACAAACTATAAGGCGATTGCCTTAGGACATCTCTTAAATATAACATTTTATATATGTGATTCGATCTTAAACTCAATTAATGAAGTCCACAATACAATGCATGAGAGAAATTGTCATTGAATTACAATTATTGGGTATTTCATATGTGTAATTATGCATGTATTGAAATCTTTTATAGTCAATAAATTGATGAAACTGGACATTGTCAATTCTGCGAGACTAATACATGTTATATTCCTTGGTTTATCCAAGCAGCCGATCCTCGCTGGCGGGAAACAAAGAGATATTGAGAGTTAACATGTGCATGATAGTTATGGGTAACTAGGTCATTTAATGTTACCTGTTATGAGACTTTATATAGACCTCATTGCAGCTCGAGTGTAAGTTTCCTTAAACTTGAGATATTCAAGTCATCTTAGTCATGAAGACTTATACTTCGACATCTTTTGGTTTGCTTTATATTAGGTTGATTCAACCACAAGTCATCAATTTTACTCCTTAGAGGGTCTAACATCAATTTCAATTAACCCAAACATAAATACATCGATTAGGAGCTCAATTACCCATAAATCAGCCCCTTAAATTTGGTCCATCCACATATTAACAACCCAAATTTGACACGCAACATTTAATTATAACAAAATCAGATCCATGGTAACCCTAAGTTAGAAGATCATTAAAGAAAGCAAGTTTAGAAAGGGAAAAAATAGATTTGATAACCATGAATCTATTGACATCTTTTATTGAACTTTGTGATACTTACCCCCACCAGATCAACTTTTTTTTTCTTTTTTTTTTGAAAAAAAAATAAAAAGATGGAACGTTCGTAGCTACTAATTCTCATGCTTTCATCATTATTCCTTTGTCTTCAAAGATTGACTGTACAAATTGTCTCATTTATCTGATTTGTTGTCGTTATATTGGTCATTCTTATTACTATGACAATTAGGAAATTTAACTGAAAATTTGAATGCAATTATTATATCCTCTATATGTGTCTGGTTGCAATTATCGTTTTAGCTTAAGAAATCAGTCATTATCAGAAACTAAGTAGAATGAAACAATGTTCAATCTGAAAACACTCAATGAGATTCTTGGTGACAATATATTCAGAGAAGCATTGATTGAAAGAGTAAAGAGTACCTACAGCGACATAATTGGAAACAGCAGTTGACTGCAAGGAGGATTGAATTGTATGGAAGCGTGAAGCTTCATGATAAGATTAATTCTCTCTGGGAGATCTGTTTCTTGAGATATGTAGTAGAATACTTCATATTCTAGCATAATGTATGTCCTTCACAAGATTCATGTTTGCAATGTACCAAGTACACTGAAGTAACTTGTGTATTTTTTTTTTTTAATGTTATGCAACATCCTTGTTGGTAGCTTATGTGTATGCAGATTTTCATAAGCAATATAATAAAACAAAAAGGCCAAATATATGACTTCATCTAGTAGTCACAGACACCATAATTTTGATGCTCTCTAGAAATCTAGAGTACAAGATGCAGTTTACAAGATTTGTGTTCACCAAATAATAGTCCAAAAGATTCACATAGATCAACATTCTTCATCATAAAGTAGAGTTGCAAAATCAACAAATGCCATATCCTCATCTCCTCATGCAAAGAAGAGCCAAGTGACTCACATACTTGTGCATATCAATACAACCGAGACTTGGGAAATATACAGCAGGCACAAGTTGCCTTCTTGAAGAGGCATTTGGAGCTAACCGCATTGAAACATTGTCCTAGCTTATTTGGAATTTAAGTTAATACAAAGGACTGGCTGACAAGCACACGTATTGATACTCCTGTTAATGATTTCATTCCAGGTTAGCAGGCTATGCCTAAATGGTCTCATTCTACACTGGCATATCATATATTTCAAGACCCCAAGCTAGGTTGGCATGTTGGTGGTAAAAGGCTATTCGGTCGCCTCCAGCGTCTCCGCTAACCCGTCCCAAGATTAACACGGAGGAGGTAAATCACGGGAGCTACTAGCCCGGATACTGTGGCTAGTACGTGGAGAAGACGGACACACTGGCATGTTGGCACATAAGGAGGTTAGAAGATAAATGCCATCGGCTATGTTGAGGTCTCTACTTAAGCTCCCCAAACTCTCCTAGCTTTGAGCACTTCGAGCTCTACCTCCAAGTTCAGTAAATTATGTCTTTTCTAGGTTGTCCCCGAGGCTATGGTGCAGCGGAAGAGCGACTAGTTGTCATCCCAGATATCCGCGATTTGATTCTCAGTTACGGAGAATTTTGCAAGATTTTTTTTTCCAAATGGGACGCGAACTTTAGGACGTTGGGTTTCTGGACTGCTCGTCATGAGCACTTCCCAATTTATCCTAGTGGCCGACGGGAATCTTTGGTCGGGCCGATTGTCCGAAGTTTGAAAAACCTCGTTAATTAATTTTTTTTAAGATATCCACTACTGCCACACAGTTATTGGTGACAACAGGCATGATCCACGATCTTCATTTGTGGAATTAATGACCAGTACAACCTAATGACTAATGAGTAACATTAAGGGAGGCAACGAGAATTAAAGAGGCTAATGACTAAAATGATTGAAATGGTAGAACGACCCCTATTTTCCTAGAGATTGTGGTCACAATCTCTACAAGTTTCTCTCCCTCTCACACCTATAAATATGCAACTATGCCCACCATTTACACGGTCTAAAGCTCTCTCTCATTGACATTCACTTTCCTATTCTTTGCTCACAACACCTAGTGACTTACGCATTGAAGGAGCTTTGTCAGACAACTTTAGAGCCCTTTGACGTTTGCTTTACAAGTCAGAACTACACTTCCACCTATGTAACCACCACATCAACGGACCTACATGTATCATTTTTTTTTTTTTTGAGGCTGGAGTTTAATTTGTCAGGCTCTGCTTGCTATGTCTTGATGCCTTCATGTGCAAAAGGACTAATGCTATTCCACCCTCACATTGAAAACTAGGCTCAACTAATGCCTCTTTCGAAACTACTTTTTTCCCCCCTTTCAGCAAGTCATAACATTTTTAAATTTTTAAGAAGGTTGGTGGTGTACTACAATATTAGGAGTTGTGATTTTTAATTTGATCCATATACATACTATTTTCACAATTGATGATGTCTTGCAAAATATATCATAAATAATCTATAAATAAAATAAGGAAGTGGAAAATATATTGATGAGCGTAGGTATGATATACTTTTATTCTTGTTTTTATGCTCATTCACTTGTTATTATTGATTCATATTTGTGCTATTATGCCATTTTCTTAGTTTTTATCAGCATATTCTCTATTTATAATTCGGAGATCGACTTTTACTCTATTTTCATTTACAGAACCATTTTGGAGTAGAAAAGATGCAAAAAGGAGCAATTCGGAACCGGAGACGTGACAAGACTGGCTTAGTCCAAGAGGAGCAGCCCCCATGTAGCTCACACAGGCACGTTGTGCCTCCTTCCTAACCAAGGCCGTGACATATAGACATGACCCTGTTCAAGCCGTGCAAGCAATGAAGACCTGGTCGCACCTTATGGCACAATCCGTGCTCCACATGAGAAAAGGCTAGCTCGTGCCACCAGGCATGACCCTGTCTTTGGCCGTGCCACCCGGCCGTGCTTGGCATGGCTAGGTCGTGCCACCAGGCACGTCCCATGCCATGAGGGTCAAGTAGCCCTAGCTATAAAAGGGAATTTCCTCGTCTTTTCTTGAGGAAGAAGTATCCTCCTTTGAGGGGAACCATCCTTAGGCTCCACCTATAATTTTCGGCAATCTTCGGCCTCTCCACCTCATCTCCGATGCTCCCGCATCTCTAAAAGGCATTGGATTGGTTCCGAAGACACTCTATTGGTGACAGCTAAGCTTCTCTTGTCCTTCTTCACTATTTTGTTAGAAGCTTGCTATTTCTTTGAGTCTTTGTTCCTTTTTATGCCCCTCGAGTAGATTCTCCATGTTCTAGGGCTTACGAAGTATATGTGATATGCACTTGATGATAACTCTATGGTTTGTAATGTTCTTGGATTGATTATGTAGTTTTGGAACATTTCTTATTTGATGAAATGCATCTATGAATGTTTTATACTTAGATCTCTTGAGCACTTGTATGATTGTTGTGTTGATTGAACGGATTATGTAGATCAGTGTTCGTTAGGGAGAGATGCTCAAGGTTGTATGCCCGGGGCAACCTTAGTGACAGAGGTATGCTATTTTAACCAGACAAACTTGAGCACTCCTTCGACTCAGGCATTGCATCCACGTAAGGATAGAGCTAATCCCTGCTTAATGAGTGTCCTCTAGTCCCATGTTAAGAGATAACTTATGTAATTTATGATCGTAATTGGGGTAATTTGAGTGACACAGGTATGTTGTGCTAAATCGGACATCCTAAGTTACGTTGCCTATCTAATGACACTGGATAGCTCATGAGGAAGACACTCCAGCTTGCTTAATGGGAATCCTCTAGTCCCGTGTTAGGAGATGACTTACGTAATTTAGGATCATATGACCGAGGCCGGTTGAGTGACATAGGTATGCCATGTTAAACCGGACATCCTAAGTTACCTTGCCTATCTAGTGGTACTAGATAGCTAACGGGGGAGCCTCGTTCATCTCGGTAATCTAGTTAGACTACCTATGATCTCAAACCATTGAGACCAAGACATTTACAACCCATAAAGCCTCGAGAACAATTGTTGGGGATCGGTAGAGCTAGAGGGGGGGGGGGGGGGGGAGGGTGAATAGCTCGCTTTAGTTGAATCTTTTCTCTCCAAGCAGAAATCTAAGTCTACCCATCACCAAATCTAATGCTTACACTTGTATTTACTTGGTCTCCACCTCCTTGAGGTGACTAATCCAAGGGTCCACACCAGCGAGCGCAGATTTCACTATCAAACCTCCTTCTCGGAACAACTCCGAGGGTGGAGAAACCCTTTTACAACACCCTTGAAAGCTTTCACAAAGAACAACACAAGGAAGAAGAAGAGAAAGAAGTATTACACAATAGGCTTGCTTCTCCTTCCTTTGATTGCTTGATGAAGGTGTTGGAAACTTGAGCTTGAACAAACAGCTTGAAGCGCCAAAACCCTAGCTCAAATCGCAATGGAATAGTGTTACCGTTTGAGCTTGATTTTCCGCTTATAACGGTCTTCTTTTGCTTCCTGAATCGATTGGTGAGAATCCCCAATCGATTACCAAGTAACCGTTGAGCAGTACGGATGTTGGATGAACGACTGGGATTACGCCATTTGAACTTGAATCGATTAGAATCCTGAATCGATTAACTGATCGATTACTGAGCGTTCTGTCGCGCACAGAACAGCTTGTAATCGATTCACCAATCGATTACAGGGTTTCTGAATCAATTAAGTGATCGATTACCGAGCGTTCTGTCTGCGGGCAGAACATCTTGTAATCGATTCACCAATCGATTACAGGGTTTCTGAATCGATTGAGTGATCGATTATCGAGCGTTCTGTCTGTGGACAGAACCGCTTGTAATCGATTCACCAATCGATTACAGGGTTTCTGAATCGATTGAGGGATCGATTACCAAGCGTTCTGTTTGCGGACAGAACAGCTTGTAATCGATTACAGAACCTCCTGTTTCCACACAGAGTCAGTCTGAATCGATTCACCAATCGATTAGTCATCTTCCAATCGATTGGTGAATCGATTGATACGCCTAACTCTGGACTTCAAGCCTGCAGTTCACAGCTGGGTTGATTGAATACCTTCCAATGGATTCAATTACCTTGTGCCAGCAAAACCTCTCGTTTCCTGGACTTCACGCCTGGAGCCTCCCAGCTTCGGGTCTTCATGCCAAGAGTTTCATTCCCGACCATCCCTTGGACTTCCTGCCTGGAGCTTCCTCAACTCCGGGTCTTCATGCCAAGAATTCGGTCCCCAACAATTCCTTGGACTTCTTGCATTACTGCACACTAAATCTCAAAGTTAGATCCAATGTATTAGCTTAAACTTAAATAACCGTCAATCATCGAAACCTCTAATTTAGGGCATGATTGCATCTACAATCTCCCCCTTTTTGATGTTTGACAATCTATTTAAGTTTAAGCTAACTTTCAACATAATATCAGCGATATCAATCCAATAAGCATATAGTAAAGTTATTTAGAGCATAATCATGAATATAAACTTTAAATATCTGCAAGTCTCCTCTTTTGCCAAATATCAAAAAATGACACATAAACATAAAAGAGCTCCCCCTCAATGGAAGCACCATACAAGATAGAAAATCACAACTCGCAACATGCAAACAAACCAGTAGCATATAAGGCAGAAAGTGTGAACATAGAGCATACAAGCATCAAAAGTCAACAATATCCATAGACAGAGTACAGAAGACCAAAAACCCCAAACGAAGACATGACTACATAAATCATGGCGCAAAGAAGAACTCGTCGAGGGCAGCAGCAGGATCAACAGCCGGGGTGTCCGCAACATTTGGAAGACCAGAACCTCCCGAAGTGGCGCCAACCTCCGACGATGGAGCATCAGTAGACGGCGGAGGAGGAGGATGCGGGCCGCACATCTGGGAGCGATACATATCGCGCACCTCCAGCAGAGTGCGCTCAATGGATGTGAGGCGCGACTGCGTCTCGAAGTGACGCAAGTCATTCTTCAACCGCATCTCCTCAAAGCGAGTGTCGACGGTCTCCTCAAACGCACGGACCCTATCCAGAATATCCTCCTCCTCGGCATCATCCGGAGCAGCTGCAGCAACAGGTCCATGTCCAGGGCGTGCTCGAGGTCCCTCCCCAACCTGCCGACCATCAATCCATCGAATGTCGCCAAACTCGCCCGTCATCCCGGATTTGGAGAAGGAACGTGCTGAAATCCGGGAGTATTTAACGGTCATGGGCTCCACCTTCCCTCGAGAGACGTCAATCCCCATAGTGGCAAGCCAGTCTGTAATAATATGCCCAAAAGGCATATGAACGGTACCGTGCACAGGCTGAGTGAAATGGATAATGGAATGAAATATATTCAGAGGGATGTTAACATCAAGACCCCGGTGAAGAGCATAGGTCAGGAAAAGTTGAGAGGGTCGGACTGTCGCTAAGGCGCGAGACACAATAGGCAAAAAACAGTTGATTACGACCTTATAAAGGGCATAATCAATAGCGGAGAGCTCAAGAGCAGGAAACGTGGTCAGATTGGCATAAGGGCCATCTGGACGCGGACGCCGAAAGAAATGCTGATACATCGAGTCAATGGAGATATCCTCAAATGGCGGAGGTAGAAGCTCAGGAAGTGTAGGAAAGAAGACAAAATTGTCAGTAGAGGGACGACACTGAAGGAACTCCTGAAGAGATGTATAACTAAAATCTAAGTTTTGTTTGGCTACTCGAATTCTATAATTCACACCATCTATGGTGTGTAGGTTATTGTAGAACTCGGAAACCAACCCTATATTGACCCCTCGCTCACAATAGATAATAGACTCGAGTTTATAGTTTTCAAGGATTTGAAACATAGAGAAACAATGATCATGAAAGTATTGACGGTCTAGTGATCTAGGGGCAATCAATTTGAACACATGTTGACCAAAGGCCTTTTGATAGGCGGCATTCGGAAAACGAGCATCCAAAAGAACACAAAAAAAACTTGATTAACCAAGATCAAACAAAAGAACACAAAAAAACTTGATTAGCCAAGATCAAACAAACAAACAAGCAAAGAAAAGGAAAAAAAACATGAATGTAGGGTTTACTTTGGCACCATTGATGAAGAAAAAGAAGCTGGAACGCGATGAAGAGGCCACGCACAAGAACGCCGAGCACCTTGGAGTCGCGTGAGGCACCCGACCGAGCGTCGAGAGACGAGGTAGGCAGCGACGGAGGGAGGACGAGAATGCTAGGGTTTAAGAGTGGAGCACGCGAAGAGAAAATGTGGGAAAGGTCGGGACGGCGGGTGGGTATAGGGCAAAACGCGAGTGACAGGATAGGTTAGGTGGAGCGCGTTAATGGCCGTAATCGATTGAGGAATCGATTACGCCTTGTTGAATCGATCCATATGATCGATCACAGGAGCGTGTAATCGATCGACCGATCGATTACAAGAATCGATTAACCAATCGATTACGAGAGTACGTAATCGATTAACCGATCGATTCGACCTGTATTAATCGATCATCGTGCGTAATCGATCCACCAATCGATTCGATCTGGATTAATCGATCCACTGATCGATTAAGAGGCAATCTGTGCCCGAGAAAAACTGCTTGAATCGATTAGGTAATCGATTCAGAGGGTTTCGGCCGAACGATGCATACCCACCAATCGATTGATAACTGAAAGCAATCGATTGGTAACTGGCAAAACGGATACATGGCTAAAACGTACTTGCACGAGCATATGATCTCCAAGAACGTGGATATTGGGTTCGTTCATTAAAATATCCAATCACGATCTTCGGACTAAGTACACATTAATAGCGTACTAGTCTTCCCCGTGATTGGTCAAGTGAATGATTTATGATGAATTTTCATCTTCTTGCTCAAAGTAATACATCATAACAAGCATTATGAACAAGAAGATGAACCCTAGCATCTCACTCCCATCTACAAAAGCACAAGCAAGGAAAGTTCTAGGTTCTTGTGAGATGCATATTAAGGCAAGTGAGTTGAATATCTTGAAATGATCATGGAGGATTACTCAATATGGCACATTACTAATTCTCTTCGCAAGTAGCTAAATTCAGATTCCGGAAGAGGTTTGGTGAAAAGATCCGCAAGATTTGATTTTGACTCAACATATTTAAGAACAATATCCCCATTAGCTACATGATCTCGAATAAAATGATGTTTAACCTCAATGTGCTTAGTTCGTGAATGATGAACCGGATTTTTTGTCAAGTTTATGGTACTCACATTGTCACAAAGAACTTGCACATTTTTGTAGATGAGTTTATAATCTTCCAAGGTATGAGTCATCCATAATAATTGTGACACACATTCACCCATAGCTATATATTCGGCTTCGGTTGTGGAGAGTGCTACACAATGTTGTTTTCTACTCGACCAACTCACCAAGGAAGATCCCAAAAATTGGCATCCACCACTAGTACTTTTCCGATCCAATTTACATCCGTCATAATTCGAATCGGAATATCCTACAAGATCAAACGTTTCGGTTCTAGGGTACCACAAACCCACCCGTTGAGTCCCTTTAAGGTAGCGAAGGATTCTTTTGATTGCACATAGATGTGACTCCTTGGCACAAGCTTGATACCTTGCACACATACCCACGGCAAACAATATGTCGGGTCTACTAGCCGTGAGATAGAGGAGACTACCTATGGCACTACGATACATTTTGGAGTCAACTTCTTTACCTTCAATATCATTGTCTAACTTAGTGTTAGTTGCCATAGGGGTAGATATTTCTTTGGCACTCTCCATTCCAAATTTCTTAATGATTTCTCCTACATATTTGGATTGATGAATATATATACCATCTTTTGTTTGTTTAATTTATAAACCCAAGAAAAATGTTAATTCACCAACCAAACTCATTTCAAATTCACTTTCCATGTGATTTATGAATTCATTTAGATAGTCTTTGTTTGTGGATCCACAAATAATGTCATCTACATAGACTTGGGCCACAAAGATATCTTCCCCACTAGTCTTTAAAAATAATGTAGGATCAATTGTTCCTCTATGAAAACCCTTTGACACTAAGAATGTAGACAATCTTTCATACCAAGCACGAGGTGCTTGTTTTAGTCCATACAATGCTTTCTTAAGCTTGTATACATGGTTTGGACATTCTAAATCTTCAAATCCTGGAGGTTGCTCAACATACACTTCTTCTTTGATAAAACCATTTAAAAATGTCGATTTTACATCCATTTGATACAACTTAAATCCTTTATGAGCGGCAAATGCCAACATCATCCTAATAGACTCTAACCGAGCTACCAGTGCATAAGTTTCATCATAGTTCAATCCTTCGACTTGATTAAAACCTCTAGCAACCAATCTAGCTTTATTTCTCACAACCATTCCTTTATCATCAAGTTTGTTCCTAAAAACCCATTTCGTATCAATGATTGATTTTCCTTTGGTTCTAGGAACTAACTCCCAAACTTGACTTCTCTCAAATTGAGACAACTCATCTTGCATTGCCAAAATCCAATCGGGATCAAGCAACGCATTNCAAAAGCATTATCATACTGCTCAACAAATTGCTTTAAGGATGTTTTGGAATGAACATAGTCATCAAAAAAAGCATTCATGCTTTCACTTCTTTGAGAAGTAGACATACCTGCCCAAAAGGTATCTTTGACATATACAGGTATCCATCTATTACGTTCTTCATACAGAGATTTCAACCAATCATTATTCTATAAATTAAACTCATCAATCATTTTCATCCAATTCTCTTCACATTTATCAACTATCAGGGAATTATAAACAATGTTCTTCAATTGCTTCTTTATCAATTTATACTGAGCATGACCACTTAATTTTGCTGGAAGTTTTTTCATGATATGCCATAGGCATAAACGAAGATGAGAATTTGGAAATACCTCTGCAATTGCAATTGACATGGCACGACATTGGTCTGTGATTATAGCTTTTGGAGCACGTCCGAGCATACTTGTCAACCACGATTTAAACAACCATATGAATGTTTCTGAATCATCGCTTGATAATAATCCATAGCCAAGCAAAATAGATTGACCATGATGATTAACTCCAATAAATGGAGCAAATGGCATGTCATAACTATTTGTCAAGTAGGTTGTATCAAAAGTCACAACATCAGAAAAATAATCATATGCAGCCCTACATCTTGCATCTGCCCAAAAAACATTTCTTATTCGAGAGTCTCCATCTAAATCAAGCACATAAAAAAAATTTGAGTTTCGACTTTGCATGCGACAAAAATAAGTACTCAAGGCTTCAGCATCTCCATCCCCTAACCTCAATCTTCTAGCTTCTAAAATATAATTTCTACACTTTCTCTCATCAAATGATAAATTTTCATAGCCTCCAGCCTCAACTACAAATGAATGAAAACTTTTACTCAAAGTTATTCCAGCTTGATCATTTAATTTCAATTTTCTCTTTGTAAAAGAATCTAATACTTTATTGCATCTAAAGTGTCTTGACTTTCCGGGGCTCAAAATATGATTATGCTCAAGGTAGACACTAGTGATCACAAAACTTTCATCATTCTTAATAACAACATTAATCTTAGCTTTGCAATTCGTTTTCACAATAGGTCGAGGGTATAAAACATTTTTTGCTTTAGATACTGTCTTACCATGTTTGGCACATCCAATAGAGAAATATTTTTGCTTCCCATCCTCTCCATTTTTCCCACCTAATTTGGAAATACCAAAACCAATATTCTGAGCATAAGATTTATAAAAAGATCGAGCCTCCTCTTCAGATGAAAAAGTCATTCCAATCTCAGGAATTTTGACTTCGACTTCATTTAAACTAGATGGATCATGCATAGGCTCATTGCTACTCGCTGTCTCTTTTGAATCGTTGTTGCTTTGTTTTATGACACTTTCATCACCTACATTTAAACACAATTTTATGACAGATAAATAACTTAGCTCAAGTCAATAAGACAATTCAAACACATATGATACATTACATTTACATAACTTAGACGGCATTCGGCTTGGCATGCTAAATGGAAAGCTTAAGTCATTCAAAGAACCTTAATTCTCAACCCAATAATAAAACATTGAACAATCTATACATACCAGATATCGGTGTTTGACAATTTTCGATCGGATTGAAGGGAGATGAAAGGGAGAGGGGCTCCATCCTTCACGTGAATTTTCGCTGACCAATGCTCGCTGCGGACAAAAAAACACAACGAGAAGCCACAAATAAAATCAGTTTTTTCTAATGAATATAGATAGAGTCATGCTTATGGTTTAGAATCATGGATGAATGCAACCTAAACCCATATCCTACACGTCCAAAATGTTTATACTAAAAAACAAACAATTTCATTCATTTATGTTAATACCAGTTGTTCAATGCCACCTAAACATGTCAAAGCATAGAACATCTATGTGCAAAATTTTTTAGGTCCGGCATTCCTTTTAGTCATCAATAATATCCAAGTGGAGAACATCTATGTGCAGTCGTGGTTCTTCTTTTCGTTCCCCTGCTGGTTCCTCTCTTGGGTTATTGATTTGGGCGGCTGAAGTGTGAGTATATAGAGAATAATTTCATTCATCCCAACAAATGCCACCAAAAGCATGAGCTGTTAGGAAGTTGAATTCTCTTTAGCTATTCCGGAAACTTTATTTTTTCATCCAGTTTTGCGTAATCTAAGAACTATAAATGAATAGGTTTAAAATGAAATATAGATCAACTAACGAAGAGAAGAGATAATGAGGAACCTCGAAGAACATTAATTGCGAATTCACTCTTTTTTCTTTTTCAAAAAAGAAGAGCAGATTAATTGATGGAAAATTTTTGTAAATAAAGAAAATTCATCTCGACAATTTTTCGACACCCACAGTAGGAAAGAACTCTACCTTGGAAACCTCTGCTTGTCGCCTCTTCTCTGCTTGTCGGGAGGAAGGAGACGAGTTCGCGATGCCTCTGCGTCGAAGGGGAAAAGCGTGGGCTGGCTCTGCGAGGCAGGAGACGAGTTCGCGATGCCTCTGCGTCGAAGGGGAAAAGCGTGGGCTGGCGTCGGGAGGAAGGAGACGAGTTCGCGATGCCTCTGCGTCGAAGGGGAAAAGCGTGGGCTGGCTCTGCGTCGAAGGAGGAAAGCTAGGGCTGGCGTCCGGAGGAAGGAGAAGAGAAAACTAGGGCTGGCGTAGGGAGGAAGGGGAAAAACGTGGGCTGAGACAGGAAAGCTAGGGCTTTTTTGGCTCTGCGTCGAAGGGGGAAAAGCACGCACGCGGGAGAAGTTTCGCTCGGAGAGAGACGGACCGCTTCGACTGGAGTAATTCGCTCGGAGAGAGAAAGCCAAGTCGGACGTTTACACGTCGGCGCCAGCGAGTTCGCGCAGCGAATTCGCGATGCGAATTCGCTGCCTGCATCATTACTCAATAAAAATATTGACATACTAATAGCATGAATAATTATTATAGTGACAAAAAATAGTGTCACTATAAGATTGTAGTGACATTTATATATGTTGTTTTATTATAGTAATGATGACAAATTTATATGTCCTTTAAAATTATTTATCAAGACAATTATAAGTGTCTTAAATTTAATCTATAGTCATAATAAAAATTGTCACTAATGATAGTTTATAATGTTAATTTAAAATGACTCGTTATGTCATTTATAATGACACATAAATGTTTGTTATATTAGTTTATAAGGACATTTAAAATTATCATTAATAGTTATTTATTATGACATTTTAAAATGTCTTCATATGAATTTTACAATGATATTTTTATCTACATGATTTGGTGTTTATTATGACATAAAAAATATCATATATTAATAAATATCTAACCCATGTTCAATATTTTCATGATATAAATATTTACACATATAACTAATTAACATAAACATAAATAAAAATTTTAAATTGAAATCAAAGTGCTAATCAATAATTATCCATTTTTTTACAATACAAGACTGTCAAATTGGTCAACTCAAAAAATATATATGCACTAATCACAATCACAAATATACCCAATGTATTTAGTTTAAGAACTAGCAAAAAATTAAGTCTCTCCTAAAGCAAAACATAACTAAACTTCCAAACTTTGCTGCATCTTCAATCTTCAACCATCACATCTTGAACAAAATCCAATATTCTTGTCACCTACAAAAAAAAATCATATATTAATTAATTTGTGTAAATAAAATAAAATTAAAGAAGCATATAATAAAGAAAATATATATATATATAATCTAGATCTATATTTTTTCACAAGTAAAGTTAACTTTTTGATATAGTAGAGACGAACTCATAATCTTATTATCCTAGACATATTATATTCAATTTAATGAGCTTGCACACATCAGGATAAGGGTAAGGTCATAGAACAGCAAGGATTTATTATTCAGGTCAGTTAATAGAACAGAATAAGGGTGAGATAAAGGAATTATAGATCCTCACCAACCCAACCAGGATGCTTCTGCATGATAACAACAAATGCTATCATCTGTTCTAAGATGATGAAATCGATCATAGAAGTGTGGTTGGCAACAAATAGAGTTCATCACAGTTTCCCTTCACTAAGAACCAAAGATTCATGGGTTTTAGTTGGCAGAAAGTGAAACCTAGTTTCTCTTCACAATTCACACAAACTCTTAGGTTCCTATATCAGCCAAGATCAGAAAAATGGACTCAGAAGGGAATCTTGTCATGTTTATCTCAATAATGGCACATTCTCAGGGCATGGGAAGCAGCATTGCGCTGCAAGTTGCAATACAAAAGTCTATGTCAAGGACCCAGGCAGCCCAAGCTGTACACCGCAAATGCATGTGGTAGGGATATTGGAAGTGCACGAACTTATTCGCAGCAGAGACCAGATGGCTATGATTCCCATGTACGTATCCTTACCAAACATTGGGCTCCATGACTGGTTAATTACGTCCAAACATATCGAGCCAGACCTGCTGGATAAAAGATACTATAATCAAGAGACGACACACACAGTAAGCCATGAATAAAACAGCTTTTGATTTCTCTCATTGAAAATGACTTTTTGTCTCTTCCTAAAAATATTGCTGATGAGATGAATTACCATCAAATTATCTTGTAGATTATATTTTCATAAGCATCAATGTCTATAACTATCAGATTCCAGATGGTTGAAGATATAGTACTATAATCAAGGTCCTCTAGTAAATAAAGGGTAAATTGCGAAGATGCTGCCAACATACATAAGTTTCAAGGAAAAGAGAACAGTCTCACAATTCATCAACGTTGGGATGGAATATTTGGTTCAGGAAGCCAATTGAAGGAGACTTGTATGGATAAGCATCTGGTAGCTCAACACGAATTTTCCACACGCCACCTTCATAAGGACCTGTAAGTACAAAAGTTACAGAACTTGTAAGAACAAAAGTTAAATCAGAACTACTTTGATCGTAGTGATGCTTAAGCAGAGCCTTTACTAACTAAAAGCTACAGAACTTGTCGAAATTGTAAAATTGTAACTTCAAGCATAAACCAGTTCCTTTGCCATATGACAAAGCATAAAATAAAGGGAATGCTTATAAGAATGTCTAACCTGAGTTAAGCTAGAGTCATAATGATCTGGTAATTGATTTGGTAAATTAATAATTCCTTGAAAATGTACTCTTTAGGGCCATGCAAGGATATCAAGGATGTATTGTGAATGATGAATTATGGATTTGAAAGAAAATAACTACTAAAAACAAGTATAGTATTAAAAACTACTGAACTCAAGTTTTTAGATCTTATCAACCAACAGGCTCAGAAGAAGTTAAACAAAAAGGTTGCATTAAAATTGATTTTTGAAATGATGGATTAAGAAACTGATGTAGCCAGTTTAAACCTGCATAGGTACATAACCAGAGTACTGACATTACAATTCAACAGAGACATCGAGTAGAGGGAAAAAGCTCGTACTTTCTTTGGGGCCATGAAATTCCACATTCAGCAAGACCATCATTGATGGTCTCGACTGAGTAATCACTCATTATCCTACAAAGAGAGGAAATGGAAAACTAGTCAGAAGATGAAGCATAGGGATGGATCAATCCATTCAAGCTGATATGAGTGCAGGCAATGTTCTAAAACAAAACACAAAAATGTGAGTCTTAAGAAAATTCACATAATATTGAATCTATATAACCGTAGTCTGTATGAATGTTTTGAAGGATAATAGACATGGTCTCAGATGCAAAAATTAGTCAATGCAAAGAAATCATAAACATGAGCATGTGATTGAAATATACAAGAAGAATGCAATAAAATACCATTTAGAATGCCCATTTTGGGAAAAATCATGCTCAATAATCATAATTGTACCCAACGGAATTATCACATTATGATGTTAGTTAATCCATATTGTGGATGATAATCATAGACTTATGGTTATATATACTCAATAACACGCAAATATACAATATAAATTGAGTTTCACATGTAATCACTAAGTAAAAATGTACACAAAGTAAATATATGACAGATCCCACAACAGATGATGTGAGGTGCTCTCAATCATTGAGCGCAAATGATACCCTGAAGAGTCATTTATAACCAGTGTATCAACCTAACACCAACCAACCTATGCGCCTATCGCCAACCAACCTGTGCAAGAAAATGTTATAGCAATGCCAGCTTATGGAAGAGATTGCTTTTGCAAAAGAAAAATAATTTTTCAAAATCACAAGCATCTGCTGATTATCAACTCATGATAAGCCACAGGGGTTTGAAGTCATTAGAATTTGTGTGGGATAAAAAAATACAGTTTACTCTGCTGGCTTTTTATCACAGGGGTTTCCATTCATGTATAAATGAAGGAAATTTCAACCAAATATCTGGAAAAGAAGAACTTACAATTTCATTACATCCATATCTCTCCTCTTGTTTGGAGAAGACATCTGGATTCCAACTTAGCTGTCCATTAAAATTGCAGCTTGTTAATTGTTAGCTTCCCCCCAGTGTCATAGCAGTAAAATCTCCAGAGGTATATTGTCATTTTATAATATAAAATATATAATAAAAACAGAGAATAATTAAATTCAACGATGAACTTTCAATAGGAACTTTACAAGCTCATGCGGTCAACCCAATCGAACATAAAATACCTGAAGTGGGATTGTAGAATCTTTCGATGAGCGAAACCACGGTGCTCTTCCCAGAGCCGCTGCTTCCAACTAATGCGACGCACTTACCTGCAGCAACAGTGAGCGAGAAATCCTGGAGTACAGGGACATCGGGCCTTGATGGGTAAGAAAAGTCCACATTCTTCAACTTCATCAGTCCTGTAATGGCGCCCAACTCGATCCCGGAGTCATTCTTCTGGTCGATGCTTGGCCTTCGCTTAATCGTTTGGTAAACCTTTGCTGCTGCCACCCTTGCATTCGCAAATGCCACGACGCTCGGAGATGATTGCCCAAGAGCTCTGCAAAACATCAGAATTCAATATAAAAAATACCTCTTGGTTCGGTTTGATTTAATGGGGTCTTCGTCGTACATTCCTCCGATCATGACGGCGAACATGGTGGAGATGGCTAGTCCGCCATTGGTGTGGTGGCGGCGCACGAGAAACCCTCCTTACCGTAGAAGCAAGGCGTAGTAGCAGAAGACTGTGAAGCAGGTCGCGCCCAAGCCAAGGCCTTTGGAGAATCCGCTCCGGTAGCCAATCTTCTGAGCTACTCCGAGCGCGGCAGAGTAGGCTCAGAGGACTCTCGACTCGCCGACGAAGGATTGCACGGTCCTTACTTGGGCAAGCGCCTGCTCCGCGATGTTGTTGGCCTGGGAGAGGGCGTCCTGGCTCTTGGACGACAGCTTGGCTAGTGCGGCAGTGTGCATCCCGCCAATGACGGTGATGAGCGGAACGACGGCGAGCGTGACGAGCGCGAGCTGCCACGCGGCTGTGAACCCTATCACAAAGCCGGACACGAAGATCGCCATGTAGTGGATGAAGTTCCCAAACTGGAAGCAAATTAGGGCACAATTCACTACACCAGAATAGGTGTTTTGCGACGGTTCATTATGTGGTTTACGGCGGTTCAAACTGCCGCTATTAACCATTTGCGGCGGTTCTGAAACCGCCGCTATCTGTAGTGTCGCCAGCCATTTTGCGGCGGTTTTGAGCAACCGCTGGTACAACCGCCGTGAATTATTTTGCGGCGGTTTGGGTGGCGGTTAAACCGCCGCAAATCACTTGACTAAAATGTCATGCTAAAAGTTTAACAACGGTTTGGAAACCGCCGCAAATGGCGAAGGGTGATAGTTAATAGCGGCGGTTACAAACCGCCGCAAATGCTGATTAATAGCGGCGGTTTCAAACCGCCGCAAATGGTTAATATTGACGGTTTGTGTAGCCATAAATTTTTACCGCCACAAATTTTATTATCATTAAATTGCTAAAATTATTGCGACGATTTGTGAAACCGCCGTTATCAGTTAACATTATGCTCAACCAATTTATGTGCAATTTGAAATCATCACAACTAATTTAATTCAAAAGGTATTAAGAACAAACCAATACATCAAATGCAAGTTTATCTGGCTAATGTCTAAGCAAATACAAATCCTTAACATAAAAAAAACTTAACAACAGTAGACTTGTAATCTAAAGAAAAAAAAACTAAGGGTTGGAAGATGATGATGGTCCTTCATTTTGAGGTTCATGACTAGCCTCGGAAGAGCGCCTTGCTTCTAATGGTGAGCCTATGTCTGTTGCCTGAAATTAGGTAAAACGTCAATATTAGAAGTTTGATCCTGTAAAAAATATTATATGAAACAAAACTTAATTGCAAGAAAAGACATTGCTATCGATCCATCAAATTATAGATTAGACATAAGAAAACCGAAATATAAACATATTACTTAAGGTGTGAAGTAAAAGAAAATATTTAATTATAGTGAAGTCATCATGCAATGAAGTGAAAAGAAAACAAAACATTTAACATTTAACATTTAACATTTAATCAAGTAATTATGGCTCGCTATAAAAACAACAACCATGAAGTAAATTTATAGTGGGAGCCAAGAGCATTAAATTCAATAGAAACTATACCTGATTAGCCTGTAAACCAGTGGAAAATTGCCCTCCTTGTTGACTCATAATAAAGGTCATTTGATCTTGCAACAATTTTAACTGTAGCTTCAAGCTCTCGTGTTCAGCTCTTGATGGACCATCAGATTGAACTGAGTTTCCCAAGCGAGATGATGACCCAAGTTAGGATGGACAAACACTAAATCCCATGCCTCGAACAGATTCCGGGTGCTCTTTCCCAAAGACTTTCACAAATGCTTCATCTGTAAAAGATCCTTGACTAATCTCCTTTTCTAAATCTTCCTATTGACATTAAATGAAAATTATGAAGTCTAAGCATAAATTACATATTTAGAAACAATATAAACACTCAAAACATCCAAAATATATTTATAACTTACATTCTTTTTTTGGGTCTCTTCATTGACAAAAGATCCATCTTTCTTTGTGTGAGCAACAAGATACATTTCCCCTCTACTATATTTTCTGCTTGTTTGAGTTTCCTTACATTGTGCGATAACATTAATTAGATCTAAAACCCACCAAATCATTTTGCTACAATTAACAATATCAACAAAAAGAGAATAAAATATATGTACCAGTTCATGTTGTTTTCTGGCGAGTGTCTTTGACCCAAGAGTGTGAGGAATTGTTTGTCGCTTTCTATTAGCAGTATTTTTTTTCACTCAATGCATGCACATTAATATATACGTAAATTAACAAACTAATGGACATAACTAAGAGTTGATTACCAATAATATTTAAAAAAATATGGGAATAATGTCATTATATTATTGTACTACCTTTCCTTCAGCACTTAATTTATATTCCAAAAAGGCTGCCCAATGCTCTTTAGGAATCCCATTAGGGTGCAAGTTGACATTTTCTTCCCATCTACGCTCTGGTTGGTAATGGCTTTGAAATACTCTGCATTTGGTATCTCTCCATTTTTTTGAAAAACTTTCAATGATATACTTCTTCTGGTGATCATCATCAACAATAAATTTTTCCTTCAAATCAAACACAAAATTATTATCAAACAATAACAAGAAGGTCAAATTTATGCAATTAATTATTATTCAAACCTGGATATTTCTTTTATATATGTTTTCCTTATAATCCATAGGAACTTTATGCCAAGTGTTATATATTATAGGGAAGTTGTTAAAATTACTACCAACATGTCCCAAATATCCTCCCAGTAAGCCACCAGAATCTCCAATTAGTTGATGCTTATCATTCCATTCAGTAATTACCGTATATTACCGTGCAATGCTAATAAAGAATTACCAGATACTAAGAAATGTACGAAAAGGTGGTGCACAACAATCACTACTAAATATAGTAAGGCAGCTCAGGAAGGTCTGCAATCATCCTTATCTTATCCCAGATACTGAACCAGAATTTGGTACAGTGGAGTTTCTGCATGAAATGTGGATTAAGGCATCTGCAAAGTTGACGTTATTGCATTCTATGCTGAAAATTTTATACAAGGAAGGACACCGAGTTCTTATATTTTCTCAAATGACAAAGTTAATTACTTGATATTCTAGAGGATTACCTAGCTATAGAGTTTGGCGCTGAAACATTTGAAAGGGTGGATGGTACATTATCAGTTGCAAATCGTCAGGCAGCAATTACTCGTTTCAATCAAGATAAATCATGATTTGTTTTCTTTTTGTCCACATGTTCTTGTGGCCTTGGAATCAACTTGGCTACTGCAGATACTATTATCATATATGATTCTGATTTTAATCAACTTGGCAACTTGCTAAAAGGAAATTGATGCTAGATCAACTATTTGTTAACAAGTCAGGATCACATAAAGAAGTGGATGACATTCTTCGTTGGGGTACCGAAGAGCTTTTCAATAAGTCTGATTGTGTAAATGGATCTGATGCTACAAATAGCATCAGTAAACCTGATGTTGTTCCTGATGGTGAGCATAAACATCGAAGGAGGTTTGGTGGTTTAGGAGATGTATACAAAAATAAATGTACTGAAGGTTCTACAAAAATTATTTGGGATGAAAATGCAAGCATCATCCCAACAAATTCAGAACACAATATAGCAATGATAAAATGATACCTTGAATGATGTTGTGTGTGAGCCGTGACACCGAGATGGCGAGGGTGTGTGAGGAAGGGAGAACGGCGAAAGGCGAACGGTGAGGAGGGTGTGTGATGAACGGCGAACGGCGAACGGCGAGGCGAAGGCAGTGAACGCGAACGGTGAGGCGAACGGTGAGGCGAACGGTGAGGCGAACGCGAACGATGAGGCGAAGGAACGCGCAGGCGGCGACTGCGTTTAGGGCAAACGAATGGTTCCACTCCCTAATTCCTGTATTTAAAAGCCTTCTTAATTAAATTATTTTTATAACTTTTTAAATTAATCATAGATTGTGATACAATCGTTAATAGCTAAAAAAAATTGTTAGAAAAAAAATTTAATAGTTTTCATTAATTAGTAACAAATTATTAACAGAAAAATATTATAATTTTTAATTTAGAACCTTAAAAAATATTAAAAATTGAAAAAATTTGTTAGCAAAAAATAAATAAATAAATAATTTTTTTTCAAATTTTATATCTTTTTAATAGCTAATAATTTTTTTAACAAAATTAAATAAATACATTAGTGCAACATTTAAAATATAAGGCAAATTTTAAATTTTTGTAAAATTTAAAAAATTTTATAGTTGAAAATTTTTGCGACAGTTTACAAAATCGCCGCCATAAGGTAATTTTTTACGACGGTTTCATAAAACCGCCACTACATGTTAACATCAGATGTGACCGCCACGTAAATCGCTGATAGACTATAATAATTTAGCGACGGTTACCATGAAACCGCCGCTAAATTCTATTATTTGACAGCAGTTGCCAAACCGCCACAAACACCGTCGTAAAATACATATTTTGCGGCGGTTTTATAAACCGCCGCAAAACAACCATCGCGAAACTAACTTTTTGGTGTAGTGATTAGTCCACCGACCAAGCTTGGATGGCGAGCGGGGTCAATACATGGCGGACCTTCTCGCTTATGGCGTCCTGCACGACGACCGTGTCGGCGTTGACGGTGAGGCCACGCTCTCGCTGGTGGAGGTGCGCTCGTTGAAGGCACTCACGTAGGTGGAGGGGCGATCGAGCAGGGAGCGCGAGGGAGAAAGAAAGATTAGCTAGGTTACCCTTTGAGCGAAATGTGGCAAAAGGAAAGAAAATCCATGGACCGACCCCGTCGTCTCCACCCTGTAAGAACTACGAGATCACCCCAAGGACGCCTTCGGCATCCAGGGGTCACGGACCGACCATAGACCCTGTTCAATAAGTGGAACGCATTAGTTGTACGCTCCCCGGTTGGGCAGTAAGGGTCGGAGAAGGGCAATCACTCGTTCTTAAAACCAGCATTCTTAAGACCAAAGAGTCAGACGGAAAAAGGGGGAGAGCTCTCCGTTCCTGGTTCTCCTGTAGCTGGATTCTCCGGAACCACAAGAATCCTTAGAATGGGATTCCAACTCAGCACAAAAATTTGACAAAGCCCAAACTATGTGTCACAAATGTGGGCCTCAAATTTAGAATTTATAAATGAAAGCTGGAAACCCTTTTTGCAATCAAAATATGAAAACGTAGTAAAGGGGCCACAGGTCGTATTTTTCTCGGGGCAAGTTGACGTTGTTTGATTCGCGCTTGTATTTAGGTGTCGTTTGTGAATTTCGGGTTTCAAATAAAGATTTGGGTTCTAAATAGAAATGGAATCACAATGAAAATAAAGGAAAACTCAACCATGGATCTGAACAAGTGATAGCAAGTTATCATTCAACCAAAAGGACTCAAACAATTTGGAGCTTATTTGCAACTTACCCTAATCTGGGGAGCAAATCTGATTCAAGGCAAAACAATTGCTAAGCAATAAAGCACAATTCAAGCAATCTAAAAACAATCCAATACAAAATCAATTCCGAAACTCATTTGATACCAAATGCCTTCAACTAGAAATGTAATGCAGAATTAAAACTTGAAATTCAGATTCAAGTTGGAGTTAAAGCGATCTGTTTTCAAGCTCAATAGCATACTAAAAAGTATGTTTAAACTTGATACATTTCAATGCTGAAATTACTTAGTATAACATGCAGAATTTGAGTTAACTTACCACCAAAATTGCATGAACTGATTTGCCAAAAATTGGAATCCAGGGTAGGAATGATTGCTGATCAAATCAGTTTGAAAAACATATCTATTAGAGAAGTTCCATGTGTAAATGAATGGAGGAAATCAGGAATAAGTGAAAAATCAGACAACTTGGCACACAAACTGCAGAAATTGCAGTTTTTTAGAAATTGCAGTTAACTTTCAAAAATTCAGAAGCAAAATGCAGGCTTTGATACACATGAATCAGGTTTATAATGCATAAATGAATTTCAGCTCAAATTGGATACAAACTCTAACAAATCAGCTGTGGATATTTGATACGCATAGGACAACTTGATACAAGGTTCTGATTTGAAATAACTCTACACACATGAAGATAAGTTCTTGAGTCTGCTATTCAGCATTTATAAACTTAAATTCGCAGAGATGAAGCTCGCAACTTCATACACAGCTGTCCGAAGAGCAAATTCAGAAATGCCAAGGAGAATTTCAGTAAAACGAATCCCAATGCAGAAATATGAGTTCAATACCAATTCAGTGACCACTAAACTAATGTACAGAGATGAGATCGATCAGTCCCAATGCAATTCATATATCTGGTGCAGATACCATGGATGCAGCAAGACTTCAATGCAGATCATGAGGCTGAGTATCAGGATAATGGGTGTGCAGAAATTGAAGACTGCTGAATGGAATTTGATACATACCAGCTGAACTTAATTCAGAAATAAAACCCAATGAGAAACACAATCGAATCTCATGCATTGACACACTAAGTGCGATCTTTAATTTCAGAGAATAAACGAAACATAAACTGAATTGGAACTAAGTTGAAAAATTCAGAAACTAAAGAAATCTGCAAAAACAGGGGCTGATACGGGCTGGAAAAATTGATACACAAGCTGTAGAACAGAATTAACTGAAATTGAAATCGATGAATACCTAAACAAGCTTCCTAATTACTTAACTGATTGGATTAAACCCTAATTACAGCAGAAACAAGGCATTAAACCAACTTAACCAATCTGAAATTCAGAAACAATAAGAAACGAGACAGAAACGAAATTTACAGCTAAAAGAAACTGAAATTAAACTATCTAAATTACTCCTCAACCATTCCTCAACTCAAGAGCTCCTTGGTCGTCAATCAAGGGAGAACCTCGGACCCGTAAGCTCAACAAATCAGTGAAGATACGTCTCTGCTACCGAATCGGATCAATTCTTGCTCAAACTGAAATTTCGCTCCGAATTCTTCAAACTCGCTGTGGTGGCTTGCGATTTGGATTTGGAAGTAACCGAGACCTTCCAGGGAACCCCTCTGGTCAGCTCGGATGCAATGGAAGTGGAGCACAGCTGAGCTCGCTGAAATCGGACAGCAAACTGCCGAGACCTCGCGCAACTTTGCTATTGAGCAAAAATCAACTCTGATACCTCACTGAGATTCTCTTCACTAACCTAACCCTTGCTTTGATGATGAATTGAGGGATCGCGCCTCCTTGATGAAGAAATCTAGCTAAGAAACAGTGAAGAACTGAAGAAGAACCTGTAGCGGCGGAGACGCGACGAAGGTTAGCTACTGCCGATTTCTGATTAAATAGTTATCAACGGACGGCTGTGATTGATTGGAGGAGATCCAACGGCAGATCTTGGTCTGATTTGAGCCAAACTTTTATGATGATGATCTGGGGTCAGGATCTGCCTCGTGGTAGCTCGGATCCTCCAGATTTGCAACGGATGGTCCAGATCAACTCAATCTGTGAATGGACGCTCTAGAGCCCTCCAAGCTTGATCCAACGGTTGATTTAGCTCTGATTGGGATGAAACCTTCAGATCTTGATCATGGAGCTTGATCAACCCTAACCCTAGCTCGGATTACTTCAGATCATCCCGGACGGCTCAGATCTAGCCGCTCTTGAATCGGACGGCCCGGATTAATCGTAGGCTTGATAATTCGATCCGGTTCACATCTGACTCAAGTTTGACCCAATATGCCCTAGGTCCAGGATCCTTTCTTGCCTACAAAAATATATCAGAAAATTAGTGGCCAAATAATCCAAAAATTATGTAATTTTACAATTAAGTCCAAAATAAGATAAAGTTCCAAAACCTAGGGTAAAATCATAATTAAGCAATAAAAACATGGGTCAAACATGGATTTTAGCAATTAAAATAATCAATAAAATGGTGCTTATCAGTAGCGGCGCACGAGAAACCCTCCTTACCGTAGAAGCAAGGCGTAGTAGCAGAAGACTGTGAAGTAGGTCGCGCCCAAGCCAAGGCCTTTGGAGAATCCGCTCCGGTAGCCAATCTTCTGAGCTACTCCGAGCGCGGCAAAGTAGGCTCAGAGGACTCTCGACTCGCCGACGAAGGATTGCACGGTCCTTACTTGGGCAAGCGCCTGCTCCGCGATGTTGTTGGCCTGGGAGAGGGCGTCCTGGCTCTTGGACGACAGCTTGGCTAGTGCGGCAGTGTGCATCCCGCCAATGACGGCGATGAGCGGAACGACGGCGAGCGTGACGAGCGCGAGCTGCCACGCGGCTGTGAACCCTATCACAAAGCCGGACACGAAGATCGCCATGTAGTGGATGAAGTTCCCAAACTGGAAGCAAATTAGGGCACAATTAGTCCACCGACCAAGCTTGGATGGCGAGCGGGGTCAATACATGGCGGACCTTCTCGCTTATGGCGTCTTGCACGACGACCGTGTCAGCGTTGACGGTGAGGCCACGCTCTCGCTGGTGGAGGTGCGCTTGTTGAAGGCACTCGCGTAGGTGGAGGGGCGATCGAGCAGGGAGCGCGAGGGAGAAAGAAAGATTAGCTAGGTTACGCGTGAGGGTGGAGGTGAAAAGGAGGGACGACGCGTTAAGGATCGCGCGCTGCGATTTAGGGTTCGCGCGGGCGGTGAGCGAAATATTGGCGGTATAATATTTTAGAGGGATCTGAAGAGAGCAAGCGAGGCCAGGATACGCGCGTTAATTGAAAAAAATTTAGGTAAATAAATTAAATTATTTTGATTATTTTATAAGGGCATTCATAAATTTATGTCACTATAAGAGATTTAATCAGATATTGTATTTATAAAATTATTCTATTTTAATAAGTGTCATTATAATTAATTTATAATGATATTTACCAATAAATGTCATAAAGTAAATGTCACAATAGATCTTTTTTCTTGTAGTGCAACAAATATGCTAAAATCCCGATGCAGCTCCAGCTCCAGCCCCAGCTCGAGCTTGACCCGTCAATCGGGCTCGAACTCAAGCCTTTTTATTTATTTATTTATATATCCAACCGATCACGCCGTAACCGCCGCACAGTCCCATCGCATGAGCATGACGCACCCGAATCCACTTCTTCACCGCCACCGTTGTTCTATATAACAAACACCACTGCCACAGCCTTCACTCGCATCACTCCACGCATCGATCGAAAATGTCTCCCCTCGCCGCCCGCCTCCTCGCCGTAGCTCTGGCGGTCGCCGCCGTCGCCGCAGACCCGCCTCCTTGCGCCTCCTTCCTGCAGCCGCTCATCCCTTGCGCGGCGTACATCACTGGGAATGGAGCCTCGGTGCCGGTGCCGGTGCCGGCGCCGTGCTGCGACGGCGTGAAGTCCCTGGTCGGCATGATGACCACCCACGCCGACCGCGTCGCCGCCTGCGCTTGCTTCAAAGCCGCCGTCATCAAGATGCCCGGCATCGACTACGGCCGCGTCGCCGCCCTCCCCGGCAACTGCCACGTCGACGCCAAGTTCAACTTCTCCCCCGCCATGGACTGCGACACGTGCGTAATTATATATATATATATATATAGTAATTAGCCATGCACAAATTAATCGATCGTTTAATTCCTTTTCAGGATTAAAGCGGCGGCGGTTGGGAGTGCTGAAGGCGAGGAGGAATCGAACACCTCTAATTAAGATCACGAATTAGCCAGTAGTGATCCACTTAGCTTGATGAATAAAAAGGATGTATATGATTTGAATCTGGTGCAAGATCACGAATGAAGCAAGCCAGTGATCCTTCTTTTAATTTCTATGTATCGTTAATTTCCTAGCTAGATGCATGATGGTCTTATCGAGGTGCCATGTATTAATAGTTGGGTAATTAATGCGAATAAATGCCGTTAAGTTAGCCCTGAATCATGGTATAATTAACTTCGTCTGAATTTTAGAGGGACCAATGATACGTAACATGAATTTATAGCATAAAATCCAATATGAATGATGTGACATTTTTTATATACGTATTCGATTGTCACTTGGACACCAACGACGGCCTCCGGCCACTGTCCCGAACCAAACTATACCCTGGGGGCATAGTGAACCCGTCGGGATCACTATAATTAGAATGACACGTCATTCATATTGAATTTTATACTATAAATTTATGCTGCATATTATTTTTCTTTTAGAGGTTAATTTCCAAACGCCAGCTAGAAATCTACAAGAAAGCTTATAACTCAAATGAATTAAGACTCAAAGAAGAGTATTTATTGCCGAGTGATCGGTATAAAATCCCTTTCCAAATGTATCAAAAAGCCGGGTATAATGCCATCAAAACCGATCGCTTTCGAACTTGGTGCACACTCGAAAGACCAAGCAATATTTGATGTGTACAGATCAGTTGCCCTGTTGTTCAGATGTCATTAATTGGATCATCATGATTATGATGCTCATTCATGTCTGCAATGTGATATGATTAACAACGTTGTGTAATATCGAATCTCGGGTGATTGACCTAATCATTTCTCATCGGCCGTTAGGATAAATCGGGAAACGTTCGCAATAGATGGTTTAGAAGCCCAGCTTCCCAAGGTTCGAGTCTCATTTAGAGGAAAAATTTTATAAAATATATTGTGGTTGAAATCAAATCGTAGATAACTGAGATAATAATTAGTCACACTTCCGCTGCACCATAACTCTAGGAGCAGTATATTCATTTTTGCAATGTAATATGCTGATTGTTCAGTTGAAAGATTAATATACTCAGAGATAATCAATTACCGTTAAATAAGTTCAATATTCAAATAATTAAGATAATCATTTCATGAGTATAGATTGCGTTAGACTGGTGCACGCGTTAATATGGTTCCTCTTCCTCTTCCATCCATTGTGTTCAATTAGAGCTCATAATATGGAGTGTTTCATAAGTAATCGATAGAGACAGTCAGTCACTAGAGTTCAGCTCATGAGGACGATGATGAAAAGGGGAGAACTCCTACCATGCGAGATTAACACGAGCGTTAATGGGAACACGTTGGAGATTGTCCGGCAGATCCCACTCCGATGCTCAAGTCAGTACGAGAGTGTCTGAGAGAAAAAGAAATAAGGAGAAGTATAAGTCAAATGAATCCCCTTTACATTGTAATACTTTTTATATCTTAGACAGCAATTGCACGTGTTCCCACTCATTAATCGTTTTTTTTTCCTCTTGCCTTCTTCTTGCTGCATCTCCTTTCCCCTTTTCCCACCACCACCTCCGCTTGGAAGCATCAGAAGTTCAGAACCAACCCCACCGGAGCTCTCCTCCCGATCAAGCTGTACCTTGTCTGGTACGGACCGTGACTGCCGCCCAACAAGCCGCGATGAGTGACTTCCTCCTCTCGCTTTCTGATCCTTCCAGTCCATCTCCCTTCCTCCCTCCCTCCCTTCTTGTCGCTCTTGCTTCCAGTGAGACCATCACCGATAGCCCTGAGTGTCCTAGCTCACACAAGCCGCAGCCAACTAGCGACCGGCAACACCACAGTTTCTCTTCAATTAATCTCCGTCGCCACTGTCTATGTGGAGGATTATTGTAACCTCACCAAGAACCTAGAAGACAGAACTTGTGCAGTTATGGTATTCTCTTATTCCTCTTCATCTTTCATTCTTCATGCGATGCACCATTGTTCTGTCTGAACAGGATTCCTGCCGACTCGGAAGTTCAGAAGATGGGAATACATCTCTGTTCTGTTTGCCCTTTTTGTTGGCCTTGCTGTTCTGAAACTCTAAAATCATTATAATTTATTCTTTGAATTTCTATTTTTAAGATTTATTATTTTATTTTTAAAATTTTTACAATTTAAAAAATAACAAACTATGTGAAAATGAAAAAATAATATTAACATAATTTAATTTTAAAATTTATCAAATATAATTTTTTAATAAAAGACCGAGATTTATAATCTATTTATCTATTAATATATATAAAACACAGTTTTACATGCAGACGTGACATTCACAGGGAGCTTAAGATTTCCGTCTAAATCGAATATAAATTTTCATAATCTATTAAGAAAAATGATAGTCCTACATCTGATCAAGGCGAATTACACACAGAGTAATTATAAAAATGGACAAAAAAATGGTAAAACAACTCATACCTTTCTCGAACTTTTGGCTAAGATCAAGTGTGGTTTTCATGCGTTGTCTGTGTGTTGTACTATAGCACAGGCCTGACACACCTTTATCAAAGCAAAGTAAATTTTAGATCGCATCCACATCCATTTTAATTTTTAAAATACTCCTTTCCGCGTCAATTAATCACATGTGAAATTTTCATATGATCATAAAAGATTATCAACTAATACTTAATTTAGAAACAATTTCACTATTTTAATTATTATTTTAATCTCCCTTTTCATAAACAATTACAAGAACATGTATATAATTCATTTTATCTATTTATTCATGAATAAAGAGAATATCTAACAACACTTAATTCATCCGAAACTAGAGATAAGTGTGTATGTATATACCTGATTCGATCTTCGCCGTACTTGTGCTAGTTCAGATATACTAAAATCCCGATCCTGTTCGAGCTCGACCCGCCAATCGGGTTCGCAACTAAGCCCACATAACCCTTCTATTTATTTATTTATTTATTTATTTATGAGCAATGATACGTAATATGAATTTGTAGCATGAAACCCAACACGAATAATGCGACACTTTTTATATACGCATCCGATTGCCACTTGAATACCAACGGTGGCCTCCGACCGTCATCCCGAACCAAACTATATCCTAGGGAGCATAGTGAACCGTCGAGGATCATTATAATTAGAGTGTTATGTCATTCATATTAAGTTTCATGCTATAAATTCATGCGACATATCATTTTTCTTTAATTATTTAGGGTTGGTTTTATAATTCCTTGCGCCCAACTCCAACCGATGACGCCGTAACCGCCGGTCACTCCCTTCGCATGAGCATGACGCACCTGAATCCTCTTCTTCCTTCCACGGCTCCACCACCACCACCACCGTCACCACCACCGTCACCGTTGTACTATATAACAAACACCACTGCCACAGCCTTCACTCGCATCTCTCCACGCATCGATCGAAAATGTCTCCCCTCGCCGCCCGCCTCCTCGCCGTAGCTCTGGCGGTTGTCGCCGTCGCCGCCGTCCACGCAGGCCCGCATCCTTGCACCGACTTCCTGGATCCGATCATCCCCTGCAGGGATTACATCACGGGGGTTGGACCCACGGTGCCGGTGCCGCCGCCGTGCTGCGGCGGAGTGAAGACCGCAGCCAGCAGGATGACCACCCGCCCCGACCGCGTCGACGCCTGCAAGTGCTTCCAGGAAGCCGCCCACAAGATCCCCGGCATCGACTACGGCCGCGTCTCCGGCCTCCCCGGCCACTGCGACGTCGACGTCCCATTCAACTTCAGCCCCGACGTCGACTGCAACACGTAAGCCACAAATCAATCCACAACAACTCAGTTCAGATCGCTCTAATCGATCGTTTCCTTTGCAGGATTAAAGCGGCGGCGGCGGGGACTGAAGTCGAGGAGGAACACCTCTAAGATCACGAAGCCAGCGATCCACTTGATGAATAAAAAGGATCTGAATCTCGAGTAAGAACAGGACTCTCTGTTCATTTGAAGGCTGAACTGAAGAACAAATATTTATAAATATATATAAAAAGTTTATAAACAAAAATGCAATAAATAAAGGATTACACAATTTGGCTTTAAAAAAAAATGTGGTGGTTTAGTGTTTAATGATCTCCTTCTCAACCATTGTGAGTGTTTGCGGCTTTCCACCGCGGTGCCGGGGACAGTAGCACCGCTTCTCACTATGTTCACCGCGGTGCTCATAGTTGTCGATGGTGGTTTAGTGAATAATGATCTCCTTCTCAACCTTTCTGAGCGTTCACGGCTTGCCACTGTAGGGGCCGGAGGCAGTAGCATCGCCTCTCACTATGCTTGCTGCAGTGGTTAAAGTTGTCGATGATGGTTTAGCGTATAATGATCTCTTCTTTCTCAACCTTTGTGAGTGATTGTGGCTTGCTACCGCGGTGGCCGGACACAATAGCATCGCCTCTCACTTTACTCACCGCGGTGGTTATAGTTGTTGAAGGTGTTTAGTGTATAATGATCTCCTCAACCTTTGTGAGTGTTTGCGGCTTGCCACTGTGGTGGCCGGACGCAATAGCACTACCTCTCACTATGCTAGCTCACCGCGGCGGTCATAGTTAGCAGTGGTGGTTTAGTATATAATGATCTCCTTCCCAACCTTTGTGAGTGTTTGCAGCTTGCCACCGACCGGCTGCCGGCTGCGGTGGTCGTAGTTGACGGTGCCGGAGGAGAACACAGTTACACTATCAGGTATCATTCATCTTTGATAGAGGTTTGATAGAAAACACCCTCAAAAATCATTCACATTTCGCATGATGATTCTCTTGATAGTCACATGGAATGGACCAACTTCGACTAATTCTAACTCATCTTTTTTCTGTTGTTTTGATCTTTCCTATTATTTGATTGATGAATTAAAAGAACAATAACATGGTTAATTACTACTAACTATTACTAGAGCATTTGCACCAAATTTGAGTAGATATCGAAAAACAAAAGCTAGATAAGAATCATAGGCAATACCGGTATGCATAAACCATGTTCATTTCTCAACCTTGGCAAAGATACACACATGAATCACACAAAGAAAATGCAGTAGGAACATCCAATAACAAGATCATGCCAATGAACAGAAGCAGATTTTAAACGATGTGCGACACAGAGACTCCATGAAAGTAGATTATCAAGCCCATGCAAGGAATTATGGCAAATACCAGGATAAGTTCCGATGCACTGAAACACCAAATTCAAAAACCCTGATCATAGAGATAATCACCAAGCCTCTCGACTATCATGTTGCATTGCCCACCAGTCATCGGCTCGTCGTATATACCGATTATCAAAGTGAGATTGGTTTTCTTGACAGTGATACCACCAGTACCCTGAAACCATGTATGTAAATAAGATTTTGCTAACAGATCAAAGTTGACCTAACAACAGAGTGATGGATGTTGGTCCATGGTATGATGGAAATATTATATGCGTCACTGACCTTCTTCCCTCGAATAACAACACCTGGCTCGCCTTGTATAACCATGTACTTCAACCCACCAAGAAATAATCCAGTTGGAGCAAGAGATCCAGGTTCATCGAAGTCTTTCATGATTGCAGAAATCTCTTCAGGTTTAAACTGTTTAGAGAACACAGAAGTCATTAGTAAGGATAAAACAAGATCAGAGGAACCGTATCCGTTGTAACTAATTTGTGTATGATTTATAGAGAACTCATCGCTACGCTCTCACTCTCTCGATACACAACTATTAGCAGGAAATAGAAAAGTCGCAGTATGTATGTCCATATAGTTTAAACGCAGACATTTTCACTTCTTTCTAATAGTCCATACTGTACATAGTGAAACAACCTTCAAGAATTGAGTCTGGTAAGCAAGTACAACACTCATACACATACCTGCAATAAGGCAAAGAAAAAATGTCCCCGACACGGCAATCATAATATGTTACATCAGCACAAACATATGCATGTTTTTTATATCTGAAAATATCTATTCACAATGTAAATAATTAATGCAACATATGCATATGTGCATTCAATTCCCATGTCATGGTAATTGACGGTAATCTGCAAATTTTGTGTTTCTAATAAGCATTCATTTGGCCTGAAATTTGCAAATCATAGTTTTTTAGTTGATAAATTTGGAACAATAGAAACCGTATGAAAATATAAAGAAAATGGCATAAACTGGTATTTATAACAATCTCAACAGTTCTTTTCCAAAATTTGAATCTGACAAATATGCTACCTTGGTTAAAAAATATGTTTAGGTTATAGTTAGCAAATGAGAAATTGCTGCACTTCTAAAGAAACTTTCTGAATATTGTTTCTACAAATACATTTGTGAAAAAGAAAAAACGATCACTGGAAATAGATATTCAATGGAATTTGCAAACTTAAACAAAGTCAAATTAAAGAATAAATGAGATCAAATTATTTGAGTGATGTATAGTATCATGCATGACAAAACAATTAAAAAGAAGAGCGCAATAGATGATAAATTGAAAGAAAACAGATTAAGATGATACAGATATGTTCAAAGGTGACAAATAGACACTAAAATTAGAAGAGTTGAGTAGATTCTCAAAGCTGATAAATAGGTACTAGAATTAGAAGAGTCGAATAGATTAGAGCAAAAAGTTTACAAGGTAGAGGAAGATCAAAGAAATCATTAGTCAATATAATAAAAATAACTTAATTAATCGAAATATTAATAAAGGTAAACAATCTTGGATAAAGCTCCATAGAGGGATAGATTATGTAGCTGTCTTGAAATAGTTAGGTTATGCACAACTTGAGTGATGAATTATCAGAGAGAACCTACTGATGAGAACAAAGCAGGAAGCATACAAATTTACTAGCCTACGAAACTGTAACGAACCTAGTCCACTCCCAAAAGGCCAAGGTGGGGAGGAATATTGGAAGGCAAAAAAAAAAAAACCATCAAATGGAATTGACAACTTGATCCAAAACAAACAGTAATAGAAAAGGGTTTTAGTGGAAGGATGCATCTTGAAGGGATGCAAAAACTCACTTGTGATAGGAGCACCAGCCAAAATGGAAGAATGAAAACACTTGTCAAATAAACTACCCTTGAATTAGTCAAAGGAAAACCAAGTAATTAAGACAATTGAAATTTTTAATTTATAAAATAACACAGGGCGTAGCCCCAAAAAAAAAGAGAAAGCTATAAGTTCTAATTTATGAGTTCCTCTCTAATTCCTATACACTACCATCCTTTTTTCTCTCTCATCTCTAAGTTGTTCTATCTCCTCTTTTTTTCTCTCTCTCTCTCATTTTGCCCCAACGTGCTTAGCTGAGATGGTAAATGGATGACAGATTTGCCCAAATAAGCAAAGGATCAAATACCGAGGTTGGCAAGGCGTAAATCCCTACACCCGACACAACTCACCCTCCCATTCATCTTACTTCTCAGTGATTTACCTCCCTCGTAATGGTCCTAGGGAGGGCAGACGAGGGTGAGCATAATCGCCTTTTGCCCAAGGAGTACAAAAAATCCTCTCATGTTCTCTCTCTGTGCAACTCTCAATCTCCTTTTCAATTCTGTATCTCATCGTCCATCTCTCTTGGCGTGCACAGCACGTGTTGACACCAACAACCTGAGGGCAACACTATTCACTCTCGGTCTATCCCTCATGACTGCCCTAAGCTAGGGGCATCACCTTGACCCATCGCCATTGCCGCCAACATCTCCTTATTGCCGCCCATGGTGCCCGATCCCTGGGAACGTAACACAGATACATGCTGTTCATATATCTACATACCCGACCTCCAAAATTACATGAATATAAAGATCTCCATGCATTTGACTTGGAAATATATAGGAATTGAACTCATCTCTTCAATTGTCGCTGCTCACACTATCACCTGGTTAACTATCGTCACATGCAACTAAGCATTGCGCCACCGCCGAAGATCAGCAAGTCAATTGTTTTCTCCGGATAGATATATACAAACCTGCTGATAAGCGGGCATGATAAATCAGCACGTTGAATCATCAACGGCCGTAGAAACCGCAGCAAACATCCAAAACAGTCATATCCATCCAGAAACAGAAAATTAGGAGAGTTATCTAATCCTACAATAAGAAATCTCCACCGTTAACTAGCAAGTGAAAACCCTAACCTCTAGAATCCAAGTCCAAAGTAGTCAACCGTCAGATCTCTAAGATCAATGACACAAAACTCGGAAATTGAACTAAAGTCTCCCTCTTTTAGCAGTTAGCCGTAGAAACCCTCACATCAAACTAGATAATCATTCCGAAAGCAAAGACCAGCAGACGGCATCAGGGAAGCGTAGTTCAGATCCTCGTCGCCCTCCCCTCTCAATCACAAAATCAAATATCACCGGATCGGATCGGATCGGATCAGATCATACCTCGGGGAAAGTGGAGCTACGGGCCCAGACGCTGCCGTCGTGGCCGATGATCGCGGCGTCCTTAAGCCTCTGGCCGTCGATATCGCACAGCAGATGGTCGTCGACGTACGATTGCCAAGACATCCTCTCTCCTTCTCGTACTCTTCCTCTTCCTCTCGCCGGCGGCTACTGCTGCTGGCCCTGACTTCCTCTCTTCTTCGATCTCTCTCTCACTCTTGGACAAGATAGCGAGACAAGGGAATTTATTTATAGCGTAAATAAATAGCGTTGGAATTACGAAACCGCCACAAAAAGGAGAGAAATATCCGAGTCTATTTTCGTGAACGGCCGAGATCTCAAGTTTCAAATATGGACGGTCGATATGGATTCCCAATGCCTTTTCTTTTCCTGATATTGATTTGCATTGAATTATCAATAAAGGTCGGCTACTTAGCTCCTCCGCCAATCGAGGTAAATTTAATCAGCATGAATATACTGTTATTTTAACACTCTTATAATAGTTTTTAAAGAAATTAAAATAAAAAGAAACCTTTAATTATTCATATTATTTTCTCTTTTTTTTTAAACTTAATATCTCCTTTATAATACTTTGATATTCAAAATATCATTCCTAAAAAAAACAGGTGATCCCACCATACTGTCCCTCTTGAAATTCAAATTTTGATTTTCTAATTTATTTTCTTAAATACTTTAGCAATTCATCACAGTTGCCGAGACATAATTTTCTTTGATAATCTAAAATTAATATATCAAATTGAATAGAACCGATCTAGAAAAAAAAAACATAATCTAGGGAAAAAATTCTATGAAATGAATAGAGTTCCCTTACATTATCTATCAAATGGAAATCCAAACTATTTTCTCGAATCGAAGGACAACAAAAATAAACATCAGTAAAAATGTCTACAACTCACTATAGATGACGAGAGTAGAGAAAAAGACGATCAAATTGCTTTGAGGCACAGCAACATGAACCTCAAATCTCAAGTCGAGATCAATCGAAAAGAGGAGTTCTTTTTCTTGTTCTTAAAGTGAGGAGGACTTTAGAACCTTTCAGGAGGACCATTAGTTCCACCAACATAGTTCTATTTCTTGGTCCTACATCTCATTTATATATATAATGAAAAATGCAAAGAATCAAATGGTACTTCTTGTCTTCAACACAACCTGGCTTGCAGAATAATAATAGCATCAGTCCACCATTTGTACTATTCTTTTCGCTACTTTCGGTCCATATCATGCATACGAAGAAGAAGAAGAGACATGTTTACCATACCCTTTAGATGAACAATAATGAATACAATTATGAAATCGTGTCATGGCCTACAAAGTTTTATCGACTTTTTAACAACAAACTAATGCAAATTATCCATTTGAATCACAAGGTGCTGCAAGTGCACCACCCAGGACAGATATGAAAGCTTCACCTGTGAACGTCTTTCGCGATAGTCACCTCCCCGCCGGAAGGAGATAAAAGATGCTTGTCTTGATCAGGATCGTCACTTTCCTGTAGTTCATGTGTTGTTGCGGTGATGACTGAGAAGGATTCTGAGCCATCCTCTGCAGGAGAAACTTTGAAGTTACTTGAAAGGATACAAAAGATAACAGGAAAAAAAAAAGTAGAATTCTCTACATCGACAAACCTGATAGACCATGGTATTCGTGTTTGACGGCTGGCAAACGGAGGCTTTTGGGTAGAAGACAATTACGAAGTGCGCCTATGCAGTCACATGCGACCATACTATAAGCAACTTAGAGACTATGAACTTCAAATTATGACATTTGAAACGAAGAAAGCGTAGGAATCAGTACTGTAATACCTAGCCCCGCAAGCCTGTTAACCCATTGTGGAATCGGTCGAGCAGTGATTCTCTTACTGACATCATCTGTGAAGTGGTTGCAATTTTTTGAAATGAGGTGGTAGGTGTCTCCGTGATACTCTGAAGCCACTCATTCTATGAATCCATGGAATTCAGACGGAGGCATATTTGTTTGGCCCAGCAAGAAGGAACATCTGTAGAGAAACCCAGGACAGGCCTTTGGTTCCAACTCAAACACTCCACTTGTGGGAAAATCATGGGCTCCAAAACCGTACTCCGAACCATGGACTGCTACGAAAAGTAAATTTCAATAAACTTTCAACAATATATATATGTTACAACGAATAAGCATTTCAGGGATTGTATATTTTTCTCAAGTCATGAAACAATGATAACCATGTCCAACTATTAGCGATCAACTGATTGATCTTATTCTGAATGACTATTTATCCTCCCTTCACTAGGAAATAACAAGCTAGGAAGGACACATCTGATCATCACTACGACTATGAGAGCAGTTGATATTAATCATTATCGGGTCTGTTGGAACAGCAACATTTGGAGTTTTCGATAATTCAATCAGATAGAAAATAGTATACACTAAATCTGATACTTCATTTGATACTAATACATTAAGAAAAATTCCTTCCACACTTTATATTTACTGAAATATAATTACAGAACAACCATCAAATCTTGTTAAAAAGAATGAACATATGCATGATCCATATGCATCCTCACATCTGATCTTGTTGGATTCATTTGGAAATACTAGTGATGGCGTCACCTATCAGTTACTCCTGTGAAGAATCTCCTGAGTTAACTCCCAAATTAAAGAAACTACTAAGAGTCAAGACAATCAATCCCAAACTGGTCGAAAAGCAGCCACTTCTAGTGTAGTACTAAAAGCCATCTATGTAATGATTAAAGAATTTGCATGGTTACTACATAAGAATTAGAGTGTAGTACCCTTAAACTTATAAAATTATCAGTGGGCACCACCTATTCGTTCATTGCCCCTATCAAGAGCCTTTCTTAAAACAGAACTTGACAACTTGGGCTACCATCATTACTCTTTAACTAAAAACTGCAAAGGTTGGGTGCTGGTTTTGTTTAAATTATGGAATTGTAATTAGAGTTTCAGGTTAACAACAACCAAGCCTTATCCTACTAGGTGTGGCTAAGAGTTTCACGTTAAAAAGAAAAAATTAACAATAATCTTTTGTGTCAATGATTCTTTTGACTGACAACCAATTTGAAGAACTTAAAAAGTAGAAATTCTCAAGCACTTGCCAACATATTTTACATAAGGTAAAGCTTCTCCAAAAGTTCTGTCCAAGCGCTGGAGACAATAACATTAAGCGCTCATAGTTTGAAAGTCAAACATGTCTAGTTGATCAAAATGACTGCATTAGATTATCCATAAGATCACTTAACTCTGTAGTGACCATAAAGTTCCATTATATGAATGATAATGAACTCCCATGTTTTTTCATGTTTTTGGCTAAAGACCATGACAATCATGATAATGGCAATGAAATCTGATTAGTAGATGATGAAAGGCAGACTAGTTCAAAATCTTGGGTGTTAGAGCAATCTTGCAAACTTGTAAGACCTACGTATATAGAACTCTCTTTTTATGAGAAATACTCAAGTAAAAATCCAATCAGTAGAAGGAAGGTAGAATATCAGGGAAAGACTGAGGCGCCTCGAAATCTTCCATGAAGAGATTTAAGTGGATTGCATCATTACAGCCCATAACTAATAACACTAACATCTCAAGTGGCAACTACCCACTTCACAGATCTTATTGACTTAATAGAATGACTATCATCACAAAGCTCTTGATTGTATTGGTTAAACTTTAAAGACATCTCTTGTGCCTAGATACTCTTAAGGCCGCTCATTGACCGCACAATTCATTATTATGAGGAAAAAATGAATGCATTTCCTATAAAAACTAGTAGGTTATTCCTCATTTCTTAGCTAGATTACAGCATAATGAATTAGCAGCCAGTATCATCTTNGAGATCAGTTGTGGTCATATTTTCTATTATGCCACGCTCAGTTAGAGTTGTTGTAAACAGTTAATACTCTCCAGGTGTTAGGTGTTCCCAAGGTATTTTTGAAATTTTATAGCCACAAATATTATGACTTTTATGCATAGCCACAGGTATTATGACTTTTTACATAGCCATAGATTTTTGGCACTTGTATCTTGTCCACTCGACCTACCCAGTGTAGTGGTACTTGGAGTATGTACAGATTAGGTCATTGCATCACGTGCATATTATGCAGTGTGCATTTTGCTTGTGTTTGCTGTATTTGTTTGAACTATGATTGTTACATTTGATTGACATGTATATTCGGTTATGATTTGTATTTATTATATGATTTGGATCTGCTTGGCAGCAGAAGCAGTTATTGAGGTATTATGGGAATTTCTGATTATGCCCCTATATATTACATTAATTTATAAGTATGTTTATTCATATAGATGCATTGATTTATGCTCTAAATCCCAAAGACTGTATACCTTTGTTTCTATCTGCTTGTTTTATTTTTTTTATATACCATGCATTGATCTATTTTTATACCCGCAGAGTCCGTCCGGACTCACCACCTCTTGCCTTAAATTTGTTTTCAGGTAGTTGATAATTGCGACTCGTACTGCCAGGACCAGCTGTTAGTCCCTTAGCCTTGGGAGGTGTTTCATATTTTATGTTAGTAGATTTGTATTTTCATTAGTAGATTTTGAGTCATAATTATGTACCCATGGATTTGTATTTATTTTAGTGGGATTTATGGTTTTGCTATAGTTTTGTATTTCTGATAAGTCAAATAAGTTTTATTTTGTTGAGGATAGGTGTTACCTCTCTATTTGTTATTAATTATGTGGATGTAATGTTTTTTTTATTTATGATAGTATTGTCAGTTGTGTTGCTGTGTCATATTATGTATTGAGAGATATATATAAATGATTCAGATTGTCCGCTGTACAGGGAAGATATTATCTATCTTTCGAGCAAGCATGAGCCTCTGGGACGTGACAAATTAGATTATGTTGGATATATATATATATATATATATATATATATATATATATATATATATATATTATATATATATATATCGGTGAAGGTTGATAAATTAGAAAATTTTTAAAAAATTAGATTTTTTTAATTTTATAAAAATTATATATATATATATATATATATATATTTTGTTGAAGGTTGATAAATTAGAAAATTTTAAAAAAATAGATTTTTTAATTTTGTAAACATTTATATATATATATATATATTTGTTGAAGGTTGATAAATTAGAAAATTTTATAAAAATTAGACTTTTTTTAATTTTATAAAAATTTAATTATATATAAGAAAAAATATGAAGGAGAGATAAAAAAATATATAAAATAATGAAAAAATATGGAATTTAGAAAAGAGTGATTGAAAAGTATTTTTCTACAGTGGAGAGATATATAAAAAAATTTATTTTTAATGTGGTACAATGATAACGAAGAAGTTCTGGACGAATTTCTATCACTGAATTTCTTAATATAAACTGCTATGTGGACTTCCAAATGAATCCTGTAAAGATTTATAAGAAGACAAATATAAAGATGATTTTGAAAAAGTTAACCCTCACTTTCATATTTTTGCCTTTACTTTACTTTATTGTATTTATTATTTGCGTTGCTTATTCAACTTAAAATATTTTATTATATTATTCACCGTCTTTAGCCCCACATCAGATTCGTCAAATATAATTTTAACTTTGATATCCTAATTGAAGAATATATAAAATAATTAATAAGGTAGGGAGGTGATTGTTGGATGGTAAGTTTTATCCGAGCAAAACCCAACATCGATAAATTAGGGGACGTTCGTCAATAAAAATAATAATAAATTTTAATTTAGGGGTTTATGAATTTAATGATAATCTAATGAGGATTGAGTTATAAAATAGAGGCATCATATCCATATTTTGATTCTGATCATGTATACCAAACATCATAAATGGGAATAAAATATATTTCATTTCCATTTCTGCCTTCTAAACTCGCTTATCAAATGCCCCCTTATATGTTTTAAGAATAAGGGTATCAAAAGTTCAATTAAGTTGAATAATTGGATCAAATTGATTAAATTTAAAAATTAAATTTGATTATTTTAAAATTTTATTTTATTTTTAAATATCAATTATTTCAGCTAATTTAATCTCAATTTTAAAATTTTTTATTCAAATAAACCTAATTTATCTGTGACCATTGCTCTCACGACTTCCGACTCCCCTCCTCTCTATCACTCTCACTGCGGCACTTCCCTCCCCATCTCTCCGTCGTTCTTTGACAGTTCAGTTAATTCGGTTAATTATTCATACTTTATCGATTTAATTGTACTTAGTCTATTTAAGGATGTTAGACAATCTTATATTCAGAGATAAAAGAAAAGATTATAAATTTACAAAACTAAATTCAAACTTATCTATTGAGTTGACAGCTAATAATCTTAGAACAGAGAAGAAAAAACTAATTGGGATGGCTAAGTTGGTTGGAAAAATTGGACTATCTTAGACTGCCAAATAGAGAAGAAAAAATTAATTGGGATGGCTAAGTTGGTTGGAAAAATTGGACTACCTTATATGCTCAACTACCAACTGTCGGCTGTCGAATGTCGAGTGCCTACTAAGCATATTATAGTATTATGGGCATGCTCAACTACCAACTGTCGGCTGTCGAATGTCGAGTGCCTACTAAGCATATTATAGTATTATGGGCAGTGTTGAGTAAATCAAGATCTTAAGGAAGGGTAGGGAAAGCAACAGAAAATTGTACAAGTGATCCGTGATCCATTTGCAATTTTGTGAACTTTTATCAGTAGCTCTCCCCTTTTGTCTTTTAACACAACTAAGTCTAATAGCTGATGAGCAATATGGATAAACGTTCTTCCACTATATGAAAATGAGACCATTCAGAATTGGAGACAACGTTTACAGTAAGTTCACACAAATCACACTTACCATTCATAAAATCAATAAACATTTTAAATTCTGACCATCATTTTATAGTTAACCGGTTCAGTGCTTTTGAATTGACAGAGAAGCAACATTACCAAAATGCTTTCCATGCAAGTTTACATTACAATCTGAGATAAGATAATCATTGTATCTATACTCCCTATTTCTCAAAGCCAGTAGGGTGAAAACTATCCTTGATTATTGTGCAATCTTTAAAAGCATCATAATTGGTTTGAGGATCAAACTTATCTAGTAATCTTCCTCTTCACATATATCTTTTTTTGGTGTGCGCGCATGTGTGGTATGCACAAGAGATAGAAATAATAAAAGAATACACAGAAAATTAGTGCATGGATTGATTATTGTTTTTACTTGCTTTGAGGTAAGCATGTCCATTACATGATTGGTTTTATATACAATCCTAAGCAAAAAAAGGATTTCTTATGATGTTCAGAGAAGTCTCAGAAAATGTCATCTTGCAACTGACACTTGCTAGGCCAAAATGCTATTGTAGAAGATCAACAAAAAAATTCTTTAAAAAAAATCTTAGATGTTGTACAGACCATCTTGAGCTATCAGATCTTACTAGCCACATAGATCACATTATGGTTAAACATCAAAGAGACAAACAACCCATATATAACATTAAAAATATGTAGGCTCTATCAAAAGTGCAAGGTGAATCTCCAAGAAAAATCCAACTATAAAGATCACAAACCTAAATGATAATTCACACTTGATAAAGGTGTGCTCTCATCATTGATCCTGCAAGACATTTAACAATATATAACAATAAGACATTTAACAACATATAACAATAAGATTGTTTCATTATTGCTAAATTTCAATTAAGGGCAGTCAATTATACTATCAATTGAGGGATGCTTCAAAATGGGTGAATACATAGGACACAGGTTGAGCAGTAAGAGAGACCAAGGGAAGCATGATAACTATAAGGGTGTATTTGGTTCAAGTTATCAGATATAATCTTAGTTATGTGATTATCAAGTAAATCACATAACCAAGATAATGGGGAATGAAACATAACCTGAAGTTGTTTGATTCAATTTAGGTAATCAAATAAAATCTTGTTTGTTTGGAGATAATAGTCTATGACATAATATAATATTTTACCGTATTACCCATTAGTTAAATTTAAGTATAATAATATTATATGCTTATAAATTTAAAATAAAAAGGTAACATGATATTATATACATATTCGTACCCTCGGTCGTCAGTCACCGGTGGTGGTCGTCGGCTGTCGTTGCCGGTTGTCGACTGCAAATAATGGCCGGTCGGCGACGGCGGTTGGCAGTCGGCGGCCGGCGGCGGCGGTCCTCGGCCGGCAGCAGCGGTTGTCGACCGTCAGTGGTCGCCGGTCGCCGACCGTCGTTGTCGGTTGTCGCGCGCAAATAATGTCTCTTTTGCTAAGGCAAATATTGGAGGATAATTTTGGAAAGATAAGTTTCATAACCCCGGAATCAAGAAAAATCTTAGGAGGTGTTTGGTTTACTCAATTTTCTATTTTCATTTTTCAGAAAATCACATTTTCTCATTTTCTGAAAAATGACTTTATTTTATTTTCTAATTTTTCAGAAAACGTTATATCTTTTTCTGGAAAACAAGACTGAAAAATACAAATCAACTATGTTTTTCAGAAAATCATATTTTCTATGGAAAATGAAAATGGAAAACAAACAAACCAAACGCCCCCTTACTTTTCTAAGATTTTCGATTCCGGGTTGCATGCCTCTTTTGCTGACGTGTCGGGCATCGATCATTACTTGAGAATCGTTGATTATCTAAACCAAACAAGATTTTTATTAATAACCTTGGATGGATAACCAAAGTTATCAAAGATAACCCCCAACTAAACACACCCTAATAAATACACCAATCACGGACACTGTAAACAGCAAAATTTAGCAACATTATGATGACCTTGATTGGCCAGTAATGAAAACCGATGAACATTACCTGCCACCAGATCGATACGATATTGATTAATGCAATGACTTTCAATGCAAATGTATTGAGACTACCCGTATGATTGCCAGGTCAATGTGCATAGCTAGAAAGACTCCTCGAGGAGCAAGATAACCACTGCCTCTGTTCGTCCTGGTGCATAGCCGAATGATGCCTTGCAGCACCTGTGAACCTGTAAATGCCTGAAATAGAAGTATATATGCCTGAAATAGATTAAAAGAAGCAAATATGTGCCATGCTTGTGTAAATGTAAACAAGGGATTGCATAGTTCACCTAAGTGCCAATTCCTGTGATAAGTCCAATAGCTTCCAGCCATGCACAACACTACGAGGCAAACGGACCCCAAACATGGCTTGTTAAATGAGCAGCCCAGAAGTATAGAGAACCTGTGGTTTGTTAATAATTTTTAAGATTAATCTGAAAATGTTTCTTACTGATGAAATTCCTTTGGTTTGTTAATAATCCATTAGAACCCATTCCAAACCAAGACAACAACCCATTACAAACTCACGCTGCCCTATACAAAACCCACCAAAAATTGAGTTACAATCATAAGCAATACTCCAAACAGGACCTTCAAACAGAATCTCAACTTCAAACAGATCTATAGCAGAATCTTCAGATCCGAAAAAACTCCATGAAAAATCAACAGTAACACCTAGATAGATGATCTACCTAAAATCTCAATCCGATCAACAATAAAAACTCATTCAAGATACATTCTACATCACATAACCCTTACCTGAACTTGGCACGCCACTGCCTACTGCAAATCAGTGACAGCGAGGGAAATCGCCCCTGCCCGTAGCCTACCGGAGGTGAGGAATAGGGGTCGTCGCCCCCGACAGCAAGGCAGTGATCGATCGGCGGAGAATAGATGACGCAAAACGTGTGGAGAAGAAGGTCATGAAGAGGGCTGTCAGCGGTTGCGAAGAGGAGAAAGAGAGGGAGAGATCACCGGCGTTGAACGATCCTTGAGGTGGAGGTCGCCCTCGGATTGATTGCATGAGGAGACGAAGAAGAGAGGAGGTCGGCATGGCGTCGAGAGATAAGAAGGAAAAGCTAGGGAATATAAGGAGAAAAAGAAAATGATTTTAAAAATGTTTTAAAAACAAAACATTTTTTCCACTAATTAGGGATTAGCTAAACTGGCATTTTCTAAAATCTCCATAAATTTAAAAAACCCGTTAAAAATCATAAAAATTCTTGAAAATTATATAAAAAAAATCCATAAGGTTATTTTCCTAATTTAACCTCTAGAATTTAAGTGTCATATTTTATAGAAAGTTGAGGCGGCAATGAGAAGGCGACGAAGAGGGCGGTGAAGACTCGTTTGGGGGAAAAACAACTCTAATAGGGTTTTATCAAGGTTCTGAGAACCGGACCGGACATCGAACCGGTCGAAGCAAGGGTTTAGAGGTTCAGAGGTTCAACCGGTTTAACCGGGGGTCCAACCGGGATATAACCGGTATATAATAAAACATGTATTTATATAAATATATGAAACTAACAACTTATCCAACTATTTTCTTCAAGATTAGATCAACTATGTTAACATGTGATATATTTTTATCAGCAACTCAGTACAGTATTCTTGAAAAAAAAGATTAGGTTTAAAGAAAAATTCAAATTTAAAACCATTGGATTCAAGAAATCTGAATACGAATTGAAGAATCTTATTAGAAGTTAAAATTATATCACAGTAACATTTGTTCACCGATAAACACTTAAATAGGGGACACTAGTAAAGCACATACAAAATTACACATCCAAATATGTCATATATTGCTGCCATCATATGCCAGCACGACGACGCAACGAAGCTGGAGACGGGGCGAGACTAGTGGCAACGAGGCGAGGCTAGCGAAGGCAGGGTGCCGCGGCGAGACTGGTAGAGGCAAGGTGACGCGGCGAGAGACTGGCGGTGGTGACTCTCTTGCAAAAACAATATGTTTTTCGTTTGGGACTTTGGGTGAAAGCAAACTAGGTTTTTGATATTTTATTTTTTAATTTTCATTTTTAGTAAGAAAGCAAAATTGCAAAAGGGGGGAAAAATCAAAAAATGAAAATAAAATAAACCAAGCCGGTTTGACCGGTTTTTCCGGTTTGTCCGGTTCACCGGTTCCCGCCCGGTTCAGAACGGTTCACATCCGGTTGTTGAGTAGCCGATTTTCAGAGTCAACTCGGACCGAAAATCTGGCCGGTTCCCGGTTCAACCGGTCCGACCGTCCGGTCCGGTCCGGTTTTCAGAACACTGGGTTTTATTAAAGGATTAGTTTAAAAATAATAAATGGTTAATTTATTAATAAAGAAAACTTATTACTTTAGAGGGAAAACAATTATTGCTGAAACCAAAAAAATATAATAAGTGAGGTGATCCGGTCGGGTAAGTTTTCAGAGTTGATCAGAGGCCCGGTCGGATCAGGCCTGGGTCAGATGAAGTTGGTCAGGTTCAATCTCGGTCGGGTGCACTAGACAACAATCTGGCTGGGAGGATTATAATTTGAGGTAACTTGAGCCAAGGCTCAGTCGGCGGTGTCCGATCGAACGTTCCCGACCGGGAACCTTCCCGGTCGGGGGTCACTAGTCGGGAGAGTTCAGTCGGGCTAAGTGATAGACCCAAAATAGGTGTCACGAATGTGGGTCTCAAATTTAGATATTTATAAAGCTGGAAACCCTTTTTGCAATCAAAGAATAAAAGCGTAGTAAAGGGGCCACAGGTCGTATTTTTCCAAGGGCTAGTTCAAGTTTGTTTGATTTAAGCTTGCATTTATGTGTCGTCAATGTTTTTGGGTTTCAAATGAAATTTGGGTTTTTGCTTCAAATAGAAAGGAAAACTCACAAGAAAATGAAAACACGTAACTAAATGAACTCGACAAAATAATAGCAGCTAATAAACTCAACTAATTCTGCATTTCTTTGACTAATGCAAGTAACTGAATTCGGAAATGAATTTGATAACCAAAACAATTCAAACGCTAAGAAAATTGAACCAACAAAAATGGCTGAATTTGGATTGAAACTAAGGCAAGAACTTCAAACCTAATTGTAGCAATAACACTTGATTCTAATGCTGAATTTTAAACCTAGATGCAGTAGATAGCTGTACCCAAAACAAACTGATTACAAGCTCAATGGCATACTAAAATTTGCACTTAACTTGATGCCCAACTCTGCCTAAATTACACTTGATGCATAGTTCAGAATTTACCCACTTGATACTCCAAGATGAGAAAACTATTGTGCCAAAGATGATCCTAAATTGCTTCGACTGTAAACTGACAATGATGACATGCTAGCTGATCAATTCTGTATGGAAAACAAAACTATTAGGGACGTGATCTCCTGGATGAATGAAACAAAGCAGCAATGAAGCAAGGATTTAGCAGTTGGAATGCAAGACTGCAAAACTGAATACAGAAATAAAATTCAGCAGCTAAAGAGTGTAAACTGAATGCAGAAATGAAACAAAGCAACTGAAATGAAACAACAGAAATTAGAGGACATGAATGCAGAAGCAATCTAAATGCAAGAACAGAACTTGATAGCTAAAGGTTGCAACCCAGTACTGATACGCAAGGGCAGCAACAGGAATTCTGAAAAAGCAGCAACTCAGCTGAATGGAAAGTCAGAAATGCAACTGAATGCTAAACAAACTCGGATCTAATGCATTAGCTATCAACTACAGGAAAACGATCCAATAAAACTGAATTCAGAAACTATAAAAACACTGCAGAAAGCAGGGCTGATACGCAATGCCCACTTGATACGCAAGCAATCTCAATAGCAGAAAAAGAACAAAACTGATACACAGCAGATCAACCAATTGCAGGAATTGATACACACTATAAATTCAGAAGATAAGAACTCGAATTCACTTGATACTGAAATTGCAGAAACTAAAAAGAAACTGATGCACTGAATTAACAAAACTTGATACGCAACAGCTAAATAAGTGCATAAATGAACTAAGCAATGAAATGAACTAAAATTGAGACAACTGTTTACTAATCTAGCTCACAAGCTAACTACCTTGCAGAATTTAGCCCTAATTAAGAAAGAACAATTCGGAAAAATGCAATTGAAGCAGCTAAATTGAGTGCAGAAATAGAAATATTGCAGAAATGAAAATTACAGCATAGGAAATTGAAATTCAGTAAACAACTAAGTCTCGATCCTTCCCATGTTTCAAGATCTCCTTGTTCGTCACGCAAGAGCAAGCCAAGAACCCCTTCAACTCGCAAATCAGTGAAAAATTGCTCCAACTTCAGATCTGATCACAGATTTTCACACAGCTGGAAATCCAATCCGATCTCTTTGATCCAGCGATGAAGGGCTGCTAGGAAGATTGGTTGATGATCAGAGTGCTCCAGAGACCCTCCAGATAGCTCCGATCGAAGAAAACAGCACAAAATCGCAATCAATTTGATCAGAAATCAGAAATTGATGAAACCCTCACTCAACCCCTGTTCTGATGCAAATCCGAGATAGAAATTCCATTAAAGCTTCTTCCAAGGATTCAGATCTTGCTCCAAGGTGGTAATCGAGTTGGTCACGCCTCTGATGAAGAAAATTTGAAAGAAAACGATGAAAAGCTTGGAAAAAACGAAGACAGTGGTTGAAGCACGGTGAGGTCGCGACAACAGATCTGAAACAGGGAGTTGGTTTAAGTAGTTAAACAGTAAACAGCTCAGATTAATCCCACTTCATCCAACGGTTGATACTTGTCCGATTTGACTCAAATTTTTCAGATCTTGATCAGAGGTCAGGATCAGAGGCCAGATTTCCAATGGATGGTTCAGATCACCTTGATCTTTGAATGGATGGTCTAGATCCCTCTGATCATGATCCAACGGCTAGATGATCTCCGATTAGGCTGAAACCTTCAGATCTTGATCTAATCGCTCGATTAGACTTAATCCTAGCTCGGATTGATCAGAAGTTCTCAGATGGTCTAGATCTAACCATTCTTGCATCGGACGGTCCATATTAGTTGACGCTTGATTACTTGATCCAGTCTACTTTTGACTCAACTTTGACCCAACATGACCTAGGTCCATGATCCTTCCAAGCCTACAAAAGTAGATCAAAAATTTAGTGACAAAACAACTCAAATATATCAAAATTTGCAATTAGGTCCAAAAAGAGTATAAATCCTAAAACCTAGGGTAAATCCACAATTACACAAGTAAAATATGGGTCAAACACGGATTTAAGCATATAAAATGATCAATAAAATGATACTTATCACTAAGGCGGAAATATTTGCCGGGCCTCTTCATAACAGAACACCCTGTAAGCAATAACCCTCCCGGTCGAGGTGTCCCGATCGGGAGGTCCCAGTCGGGACCTCCCAAAGGGTGTCTTGGTCAGAAGTCCCGGTCGGGAGGCCCCGGTTGGGAGATCCCGGTCGGGCGCCCTGGATCGGGCATCCGAGACTCGTCCTAAAAACATGAGCAGAGGAGAAGTCGAACTTATCTGTAACGCCCCAAAATTTCCATTTTTAGTTCTTAAAGTCCTTAGAATTATTTAAAAATGGTTTAGAAATATTCTAGATATTTTTAAGAATTTTTAGAATATTTTTATGGAATTTTCCGAGTTCGTTTAGTATTTTTAAAAAAGGAAAAACGTTAAAGGGCAACAGGGGGATCGAACCCGCGACCACCAGGAGAGCAGGCGCGCACGGAACCGACTGGGCAAGGGTATCAAGCACAACAAAATGTGGAGAGAAATAAATTTATAAAGTAGTTACGTTTTTTTTCCATAAAGATAGTATAAATAGATAAGTTAAGAGAGGAATTTTATTTTCTCTCAAACCCTCTCCCTCGCCCAAGCTTGCGCCGACTCCTTCCCCTCTCCTCTCTTGGGCGAAACAACACCAAGCTCTAGAGGGCCGGCCAAGGCTCTCCTCCGAGAGATATTCCTATATTCGGGATCCCCGCGACGAGAGGAACGCGTAGGCGCGAAGAATTCTCCGAGATCTCAATTTTCTTCCGAACCTCCGACGCCGTTCTTGGTTGTAAGTCCAAGATATCAAGGTAAGTACTGCTCACCTGCAGTAAGAGGCGATTTTTCCGCAAGAATTTCCCTTAAAAGTTTTTAAAAGAGATATTTCCTTTTTGTTTAAGATTTTGCATGTGATCTTAGTTCATTATATGCTTATATATGTTTGATTAGGTACCCTATGTGAGTTTAGGGTCTAAGAAAAGTCATGAGAAACAAAAAGGGAAGATAAAGATAAGAGAAGAAAAGGCCAAGGCCTTAAGAAATCCTCAAAAGTCAAGACTTAGGGATTTGGGCACACAAGAGGCTCATTAAAATGCCAAGGCATTTAAAGATAAGAAAGAGAAGAAAGAAAAGCCATTTTATTTTATAAGGCCAGTACCCGGCGTCCAAGGGCGTCGTTAAAGAAATCCAGGTGTCCAATTCCAAGGTCTTGGCCCTGGTAGACCAAGGTCTGCTCTATTAGGATTGGTGGCTCGCTACCCCAACCTTTTAGGGAACGCGCATAAGATGGTACTTACGTCTTAAGTGGATCCAAGTGATTATTATTTTCAAGTATATGCTTTAGCAAAGTTTTCTAAAGTTTAAGAAAGTTTTCAAAGAGTTAAAGAAAGATTTTAGCTTAAAGGATTGCTAAAGTTTCAAGTTAAGCCAAGAAAAGTGAGTTAAGATTTATTAATGCTTGAGTATGCATGTTTTGAGTTATACATGTTTAATTTAGTTTTCTTTCAAGCATAAAAAGTATCTCATGTGATTTCACCTTGTTTAAAAAGCATGTTTGCACAATTTTGAGATTTTGTGAGCTAGATAGTACTTACTAAGCTTTTTGCTTATTAGTTGCATTTCCTCTTACTGCAGATAAAGGTAAAGGCAAGCAATTCTGAAGGAAGGCGACGAGGCGATGCTGAGCGACGTGTGTGTGGTGGCTGATTTTGGAGAGATCCTTGAGACGAGACAATTTAGTTATTTGAATTACAATGTTAAGTTTATTCAAATTCCAAGTTATTGCTTTATGGAGTTTAGCGAACGTTTAAGCTTTGGATAGTTTTACATGCTCAATTTCTTAGAGTAAAGATTCCATGTCATTTCATTTAGCATACATATCCTTATGATTGCATTAGATGAGTAGAAATGTGAGTAGTTTAGAATATTGATACTTTGTTGGAGTTATTGATGCATGTGCCAAGATAGTGCTAGTTTCTCTTTTGAATTAAGTTTTATTGCTCAATTATGCTTAGAAAAGTTACTTTCTCATTTCATAATGCCTTAGTGATGTTATAGAATTTTGTGTGATGAGTTTCAATGGTTAGAAGTTAAGTTTGGTACAAACTTTAGCCTAAAGTTTATATAGACTTTCATAACTTGCTAAATCCCGCAAAAGTCCTAATTTCAAGTTTATGGATTCGTTTTGATTGGCTAAATTGTTTAGAAAACTAGTATAGAGTATAGAAATGGTGTCATGATTTTGTATGGCTCGAAAGTATAGGTTTGGTGGAGTTTTGAAACAAGGCCTTGAATCTGAAATTCAGATTTCCAGGCGTGCCAGTCGACTGGTTCAGTATCAGTCGACTGGCCTATCGAACAGTAGCTTCTGTTCGATGCATCAGTCGACTGCCAAGAGGCCAGTCGACTGGTGCCGCGCCTAGGAATTTTCCGTGGCCGATACCAGTCGACTGGTCAGAGGGCAGTCGACTGGTACCGTTGCAGTGAAGCTCTAGAGAAAGGAAGTATGCCATTGTATCATGCATGACTATCAGAGTTAGTATATCATAGATAGATTTAAATTGAGAAGAAAAAAAAAGATTTCCGCATTCTTAGTCGTGCATTAGAGTCAAGAAGTAAAGAAAGTAACGATCCGTCTAAGGCAGAGAAGGCGGGTTGCTACATTATCTGACCGACCCAGGTCGTAAGTTGGTAGACCTGATCAGATAGGCCCGAGTGAGCGAAGGGTCACATCAACAGTAAAGATCTCCCAAATCTCCCTATTATGAGGAAAAGACTCCTGACATAATCATAATTTTTCAGGGTGTCAGACATTAATGAAGATGGAAGTAACCCCTTGACAGACATTTGGGTGACTACAACAGACTTACAGACTGACTAAAGCTGCCAAAGGGTCAGACTGTCAGCTGATTAGTCTTTAATAAGAAAGACTGTTAACGAGACAAGGGGCCTCTTCCCCCTCTATATAAAGCCCCTTGGTCCCTCAGAAAAGGGGTTCCTGCCATTTGTGTTATATTTGTTGGATCGTGAAAACCGATAGAGGGGGGGGTGAATATCGGAAGTCGTTACTTTTTCGGAAAACTGAGAGTAAGTGCACAGCGGAAATAAAAATAACATACACAGCACAAAGACACAGTGATTTTTACTTGGTTCGGAGCCTGTGTCGACTCCTACTCCAAGGCCCACGGTCGTTGACCGTTTACTTTGGGCAATTCTATATTTGCGCAAAATCGGTTACAATAATTTCAATTACAAAGAGAGTGCAATAAATTAATAATAAAATGTTAAGCTCTTCGTTACCGACGTCCGGAGTGTATCGAATCTTTTTGGGGCAGCGGGACGTCGTCGGCTCGAGGTGAAGCGTTTCCGGAGCAAGGCACGAGCGTAGAAGAACTTTGAAGCATTGGAAGAAGTGATGTTGGAAGCCTGGGGTCGAGGGCCCTTTATATAGGGCTAGGGGCGCCCGGGACGTCGGGGGCGCCCCCACGTGGCCTTTGATCCGCACAAACCTCGGTCGCGTCTGATCCTCTGGATCCGCTTTGACCGGGGCGCCCGGGTCGCTCGGGGCGCCCGGATTGACCGGGTCAAACCTTATCTCTTGGCTTCGAAGGCTTCTGGTTCGAGGTACGCGCCTGGGGGCGCCCGCAGCGCAGGGGGCGCCCGGGAGCAGCGGGGGCGCCCGGGAGCACGGGGGCGCCCCGCCCAGTAGCTTTTTGAACCATTTTATTCTTGATGTGTTTTGTATGTACCTTGGGGGCGCCCGGGACACTCCGGGCGCCCTACTCAGCCTTTGCCTCTCTCCTTTGAGGCTTTCTGAGTTGCGGACACACGTTCCTTCGGTCCTGCATCCAGGGTTAGTCCAAAACACAATGCAATAATATATTTATTTGTTTATACAGCCTTAGCTATCTTGGTTCTGACTTTGGTCTCCAAAATGGAGCCCTAGGTCGAACCGACGCCTACTGTTCCCTCGACGGGGAACGCGTCCTCACCTACTCCTCTCGGGAGAAATTACCTGATGCCAATCATTCCTTTGGTTGGACTTTTGCCTGACGGTCCTTTGTCAGGTCTTGTAAACTGGCAGTCCTTCGTCAGTTGCCTAGCAGTCCTTCGCTATGGCTTGAAACTGGCAGTCCTTCGCCAATGCCTAGCAGTCCTTCGCTAGGGCTTGAAACTGGTAGTCCTTCGCCAGTTGCCTAGCAGTCCTTCGCTAGAGCTTTGTATCCTGGCAGTCCTTCGCCAGGTGCCTAGCAGTCCTTCGCTAGGGCTTGGATACTGGCAGTCCTTCGCCAGATGCCTAGCATTCCTTCGCTAGGACTTTGTCTCTGCACACTTGAGTAACAACATTAGATAACAAACAATACTTAACTTTGAATCCTTTGCCAATATCAAAACAAGGATCGATATGGTGCTTCCTGCACCAACAATATTCTTGCTCGAGCCCGACCCCAGCTCACACATTACAGCAACCGAGGTCATCTTGGTCAAACCGAGTCATCCGAGTGAGAACCATCTTCACTTGTCGACAAGATCATGTGGGTATAAATCTTTTATACCATGATAAAAAAGTATTATAGTGACAATAAAATATAAGTGTGGATATATATTATTTATATCCATAGAAAAATAAGATTGTAGTGATAGTAGATTGTAAGTGTAGGTATATGCAACTTATACCTACAGTAAAAAAAATTATAGTCACAGTAAAAACATAAATATATGTATAGATATCTAATACTTATAGCATTGATATCTGTCCCTATAACTTATAGTGATGATACCATATATTTGTGATTATATGTTACATATACCTATAGTTTGTATATGTGTAGCTAAAACTTACCGTGAGTATATGATAATTTTCTTGTAGTGGGCTTTCAATACTCTAAAGATTTGTGATCAACTCGGTCATAGTTGAATCACTTCTCAGAGAATTTCTTCTTGCTTATGCCTTGTCTAGGTCCCATCTTAGAAGCTTTGGGGTTCCTTAGTTTCAGGCTTTGACCGTGCTCAATCATGTTGCCTTTTACAACACGAGTTTCAGTCTTCTTCGATACGAAGTCTAACAATGAATTCCTCTATATTCTTCTCCTTCCACTTATGCTTTAGGTAGTTCTTAAAGTTCAACCTAGTAAACTTCTTTATCTTTTTCTCGTGATTGATTGGAACATTTCCAATTGGGGCAGAGGAGGGCCGTCACTTGTTGAGTCTGTTGTACCTCAACATTTTTCATGGTCATCTCAACAAAAGTGAGTCCTTTTTAAAATTGTTGAACAATCTTATAGCCGGAGATAAAGGGAAAGATTCTGAATTTACAAAACTAAAAGGGTATACTCCGGCTACGAACCAAGTAAAATATTTGGGCTTATTTATTTTCGATGCGCAACTCTTAGTTTTCTGATAAAGTTTAAAGAAAAGAAAAGAAAGTTTTTTAACAATCGAGACTTACCCCCACCCCCCTCTCTTTCTTGTTTTTAACAATTTTACAATTGGTGCCTTAGCAAGTCTGCTTTGAAAAGGCTTAACAATCTTTCAAGCTTTTTAAAAATTCTTTTCTTTTCTCTTAAAAATTTCTATCTTTACAACATTTTTCCATTAACATTTTGTTCCATTGCACTACTCAACCCAAGACTATGTCTTGGAACACTCTTTTAGTTTCATAATATTGCAAGACAAATAGAGCACCAAGAAGGGAGAAATATCTACGAACCTCGGCCATACGATTAAGACGACTTCAATTACTGGAGGCAAGCGATGGAATGGTTCGTAAGAAGTGAAAGTCTCGACTGCTGGATAACACTGAAGAAGCTAACTCAAGATTCTAAGTTCAATACAAAGGTAACAAAAATGTTATTTAATATTTTGCCTAATGAAATTATGTGTATATTAGGAGAGTATGAAAATACTTACGAACTTTAGACTCGGCTGATCAGACTTCACGAGAACCCGTCGAAGCTAGAAGATCAAGTAGAATATGAATCTGAATTTGAATCAAGATTCGAGTCTGAGTATGAGTCATCATCAGAGTTTGACTTAGAAGAATCATACCAAATCAACTTCATGATGTTAATGGCTAAGGAGGAGATAGTTGGATCAGAATCTGGGTCAGAACATAAATCCTAGCCTAAATCCAAGACGACAATGGTCAAGAGGGAGAATCCTAACAAAGGTTCAAAAGGTAATATCGTAAATTCAAAATCTAAAGATCACATAATATATTCCATATAGTGAAAAATGATACTACAAAAATAAGTACCCTACTTATAAGAGTTAATCCACACAACTAGAGGCAAAGGAGGAACTAATGCTAGAAGTCTGAAAAAGGAAAGAGCATATCGAATGTTTCAAGTGCAAACAGATGGGTCACTATAAAAGGCAATGCCCATAACGAAGACACAAGAATCAGGGGAAGCAATCAAAGTAAGAAAATTTACTTTACATGAAAACCCAAGTTTTACAACACATGTTATTGATGACTTAGCTTATCATTATTGCATTGGTCATGATATTCCTGAAAATTTAGATCTGCATGCTTACTCAACTAAATTAATTAATTCAAATAATTTAATTAATCGAGGAAAATATATTTTGGGTACCAAACTTGATACTAAATGGGTGATTTTGATACCAAACTTTTAAAAAGATTTTTTTAGTCCCAAAGTTAACACTTTATTTTTATTTTAGTCTAGGATTTACCTTCCTAATTGGGTTATAGTATTCAAGCTAAAAAAAATAAAAATTGAAAACCCTTAGGATTCACATTCCCAATTAGGTTATAGTGTTCAAGCTATAAAAAATAAAAATCAAAACCCCCTAGGCTTTACCTTCCCAATCAGGTTATAGTGTTCAAGTTAAAAAAAATAAAAATTGAAAATCCCTAGGGCTCACTTTTCTAATTGGGTTATATTGTTTCATCATATTTTTTTTTTTAAAAGGACTTAAGGCACCTCTTATTGCATGGTATTAAAATTGTTATTTTTAAAATTTGAGACTAAAAAAAAAGATAAACACCCAACTTTAAGACTATAGAAGTCTTTTTAAAAGTTTTATATCAGAATCATAAATTTAGTATCAAGTTTGGGACCTTAACACTATGTTTGGAAACTTTTAAGTAAAGGAATTGAATTAAATTCCATCCGGAATTGAATTCCAATTCTCATGTTTGGAATGAATTAGTAAAAAATAGAATAGAATTGAATTCCTTAATTTGGAATCAATCAGAATTGAATTCAATTGTTATATTTTTACCATTTTATCCTTCACCAATTAGAATATCTCCAACTCAACATTTTATAGCTTTATGTAAGAAATGGTTCTCTTGTTAACATCCTTCACCAATCAGATGAAGTTGTTAGGCAAGAACAAGTCTCGTGCAGTGAATGAGATGAAGAGCAGAAAGATTCTTATAGCCAACAACAAGTGAGAGAATGCCATTAAAACTGACTGATTGAGCAAAATTTAGCTAGAGGGATCTAAGCTTTGGGCAAGAGGATAGGTATGCAAGGCCATTATCATTAATAAATGAACAAAAACTTAAAGTGAGTTTGTAAGCAAAGGGGCAATTGGAACACAACACAAAAAGGCCCTGGTTATCTAATTGTTTGCCCGAGTTATACATCCAACCAAAGTAGGTAATTTCTAGTTTCTTTATATTAGCAAAGCACACGCAGAGGGAAGTTAGTACTTCTGTTGCAGATCTTCTGAGCGTAGACCGACGACGGCAGAGCGCCGAGCGAGCAGGAAGAAAAGGTTGCAGAGGAAAGGGCTGAATTATTTTGTTTGAGAGGGGTGATTTAGTAATTTAAAATTTTCAGGAGAATTCTCTTCACAAATCAGACCCCTTGAGGTCTGATTTGTTTTGAGGATTTTGAAAGGAATTGGAATTCAATTCCTTCCTAAAAATGTATACCAAAGGATGAAATTGAATTCCAATTCCCGAAGGAATTTAATTCCATCCTTTTCCAAACAGGGTGTAAGGTATAAAGTTTGAAAAAAATATACATATTATAGCACTCAAAAATATTTTTAATTTTCCTAACATCTCACTTATTCTGAATGATCAAACAAGGAAAATTCTATAGTTATATCATGCATTGTTTAATTGAAAGTTATTGAATTTAATCAATTAATTAAGTTAAATCTTTTTAATTAATTATAGATTACATAATATAAATTAAGCTTAATTGATTTGGTGAAGATAAAATTAATCTTAATTTTGGATTAATAAAATTAAGGTATTTTTGAATTAAATTTATTAATTTAAGTTAATTAGATTAGTTAAATTCTTTGAGATTAATTAAGTTACTTATTAATTACTTAAATTTGGGTTGAGTTGAAATTAATTGAATTAGTTAGGTTAAACTTAATGATTAATTTTAATTAAGCTTATAATTAGATTAATTGAAGTGTTCGGATTATTTATATTGATATTAGGATAAATTAAATTGATTAATTAAGATTAATTATGTAAAGTTGATTATTAAATTCTAATTCAAGTAATTTCTTTCTATTAGGTTTCAAATTAATTAGAATTTATGATTAATTATTACGACTTAATTTGAGTTAAAATCAATTAAGGATTTAAAATTAGTTTTGTATTATTTGGATCATGAGTTAGATTTAATTAGGTTAATTGAATTAATTTACTCTTAAATTTAGATTATTCAATATAATTAGTTTTTTTATTTAAGTTAAAACTTAATTGATCATTTCCGTTAAAGTAATTGATTAATTATTTGTTAATTTAGGATTCAATTAATGTTGATTAATTGTTAATTAATTAATTTAGGATTCAAATTAATTAGTTACATTCCATTAATTTTGGATTGTAATTAATTAAGTTAAAATATAGTTGGAAATGTATTTTGACTTTATTTAAATTAATTTCGGATTGACTTAATATCAATTTAAAATTGATTTAGGAGTAGAGGAATTTACATTGATTAATTACTTTAAGGTTGATTGAATTTGATTTATTTTGTTTTGATTTAATATTAAGTTTGGTAATTAATTTTGAATTAATTAAGAATAATTAATTCATTTCAAATTATTAGGTTAAATTAATTAGATTAATTGTGCTTAAGGTGAATTAGTTTCAAATTATAATTGGTTAATTTGATTTCATTTAAATACGAATTTTATCTTATTTAAATTTAAATTTAAATTGATTCTTAAGTTAATTAGTTTGATTTTATTAGTTGGTGGCAAACCCGAAAGTGTACAGGAATATCGTCAAGTAGTATAAAAAATTATTATATCCATAAAGATGGTTGATTAGCACTAGGATATATACTAAAAGCCTAGCTTTTGTATGAACATCTATACTTTTGGAATGAGAATCACATGATAATTGTTTACATTTTATATTTATTATATGTGTGCATATTGTCTAATTAATACTTTACATTGTAGATAATATAGTGTATAGTGTCACACAGAAGATCATGTTATCAGTCCCTTGTAGAGTATAAGTAGAGGCTCACTACCTAGATGGTTTTGGGCAAACCATTGACATGGTTGTAGTGTAATTTGATATTAGTTTATCTTGACCATAGAATTACACTAGTACACTTGGTGTGTATTGAGCAGGACCGATATAGAGGTGATTCAATTTATACTGACTATATAATTGAATCAGACCTCAGATATTATGGTGTACATGCTCTTAATCCCGATATAATAACGGGCACATGTACTTAATATTTATTTCTTTGATTTAACAATGAGCGAGATTTATTTGTTAAATTGATAGACCCGATAAATTAGGAAATAATATTATTTACATGATGTGTCGTTGATTATAGAAGGAAACCGTGTCCTGATACGTCAGGTTGATGATGCCCCCTTGAGGAGCTCATAAAGTTTATCATGGAAATCCTGCAGGTGGACTTGGTCCTACATGATGATAAAGTTGAGTGGTACTACTCATGAAGTTAGATATTAATTAATTAAATTGTTAGTAACTTAATTAATTAATGGGCATGCGAGATCTTAAACACGGGGAGAATTTGTACATATAATAGGTGGAACCCATATTTAATTATGGGGGTTGGTAAGGTAGATCAATGATAATTCTTTAGTGGATTGGATTATCATTAATGGATCGGGCTTTGATCCATTAGGTGGCCAAGACCCAACTCCTCATCATGGTCGCTATTGTAGCCTATAAATACCTCATGTGCCATGAGACCAAGGAATACTATCCAATTAATCCCAAGCCTTAAACCTGATAGATCGAATGCGGTACGCTAGAGGGGGGGGTGAATAGTATTTCTTGAATCTCTTCTACCTACACGGTTAGTTTGCGCAGCGGAATATACAATAAAACAATAAAACAAAAACTAACCAATGCTAACAATGAAGATTTACTTGGTATCCACCTTGGACGAGTGACTAATCCAAGAATCCGTCGGTGGATCAATTCCCGGATAACCTCCGGCTAGCCCTCGTCGCTCCTTATGGGTGGAGAAACCTCGCCACAACACCTTGGACACTATCTGGGCACAAAAGACTACTAACTCACTTTACCCAAGCGAGTTTCGTCAAAAATCTCAGCCACCACGAAGTCCTATTTAAATAGGACTCGGGCTGAAACCCTCGCTACCAGTCGATTGCCCCCAGGGCAGTCGACTAGTGCCACTGAAATTCGACCGTTGCACCCCAACGTTTGAATTCTCAGCCAACTGACCAGCCACCAACCAGTCGACTGCCCCCAGGGCAGTCGACTGGTCCCAGGCTGAGACCCTTCTGTGTGTTTCATCAGTCGACTGCCCTCAGGCCAGTCGACTGGTCTACTCACATACCTAAGGTTATCCTTCCCGAGTACATTCCACTCCGCACTCGAACCCTAGGATTTCCCGAGTATAATCACAGAGCACTCGTACCCTCACGACTCGACTGACTCCTCATCCGCAGCCTCGATTATTGCCTTCGCACCCTCTTCATCTTCGGCTCTCGTCTCTCGAATGCACGCAAGCCTCAAGCTTGCCTCCATGCCATCCTTCACGCATGCCTCGAAGTCCGCGCCCCTCAGCTCATCGTCCCTGCTCTCCAAAGTCCCTCGGGTGCACACAAGCCTTCAACTTGTCTCTATGCCACTTTTCACCGTACCGAGACCGTCCAGTCAAGTCAATATGTGTAACCTGTACAACCTGCACACTCAACATACACATATAAGAACACAAGGGTAAACCTAACTTAAACCCTTTGCCCAAACATCAAAACACTTGGTCACTCCGGACCACAGATTGCCTCAACAATCTCCCCCTTTTTAATGTTTGGCAATACATTTAAGTTAGGGAAACAAGATAATAGTCAAATAGCAAAATAATGCATATGCAATGCAAAAATAGATCCAATCCCAAGGCATCCCACATCTAACTCTCCAAATTAGGACTTTTTCACACCTAACCCTCCAAGTTAGGACTTTTCATGGGCTTTTTAAAGCTTCTCCAAAGCTCCCCCAACATTGGACTTACAAAGGCTTTTTAAGAACCTATCCAAGGTTCCCCTTACGCCAAGAATGGAGCAACCATGCTCCCCCTAAACCTAGGGTTTCTAGCAAAGGAGTGTTTGGTTTCCCAACTTAAACCCAACACTTCTCCCCTTTGCCTAACATCAAAAAGAACCCAACAATATCTCAATTATTGGTTCTTTTAAACCCCAATGATTATAAACAATGTGTACTAGCCCCCCATACACTTATTTTTCATCATTTGGACACATACCCAACTGCTGAAACTTAATTCAATCATTACCAGTCGACTGTCCCCTGGGGGACAGTCGATTGATACTCTGAAAATCAGAATTTCAACCTTTTTGACGAAATTCAGAAATGCGCCAGAAATTTCACAAATCTTCAAAAATTCTCAAATTTTGTGGAGACATTTGTGGTACCCATACCTACTTGGGAAAAATACATTCCAAAATGTATCTATCACCATTCCCAAGTTTGACACAAAATCCAAAACTAGCAAAAAGGTTCACTCAAACCTTAACCAAAAGTCCTAGTTTTGGATTCCCCTTGATGTCTCTGCCCATACCAATCCACAATGCATCCCTAGCATTGATTTATATGACAATTGCACATCAAAAACCAACCTTCATGCTATATGACCCCAATGTCATATTTCAATGCATGAAACTCAAAAACACCGTGCCAAAACCCAAGAATTGATACTCAAGTCCGTTTCCAATTCTTTTGGCACATCCTATGGTCCATCTAGACCTCTAGGAGGAACCCTCCTAAGATCCATTCACCATATATCCCAAAGGCTCCTAGAGCTCCCCCTTGAGCTCTTAGCCCTAGCCACCTTGCTAGATGACTCAACCATCACTAGGCCACATCGATGTTCCACCGGTGACTCTTGGCCTACAAACATGACACTCTTAACCTTAGACACCTCGTATTTGGTTAAGTTCTTCTTTTTCCCTTTATATGGAATCTCCTTGCCATTTTTGGACTCCCTCTTCTTGCCATGGTCATATGCTACCCTAGCATATTTCTTCCCCTTGGCATGGGAGTTCTTAGATCGGTATCCCAACCTCGATCTATCATTGGTCTGGTTTAAACCACCCAACACCATATCTAAACCCTTAGATCCAATAGTGAATCTCTCTAGGGTTTTCTCCAATCTATCATGTTTTTCCCTTAAAGCTTGATTCTCCCTTTCTAGGTTCCTAAACCTAGAATCCACATGTCCACTTTGGACATTCCTAGACCTACCCTCCTTTCTAGGCACATTCCTCCCCTTCTTGGGATTTTTACCTTGATCCTTAGGTTTAGAGGTCTTTGATTTTTCATGATGTATGACCTTTCTAGGGTTATGATCTACCTTATTAACCCTAGTCCTATCATTATATCTAAAACCATGGTTATGCACACTTAAACAGTTTTCATTAAGCTTAGTATGCATGAATGAATTATTAACATTATTTTTAATATGTGAGAAGGAACTTGAAATTGAATCACATTTTAACCTAGGGTTAGGAATTACCTCTCTTACCCTTATAGTCCCTTCTTGTTGTGAGCTTTTCTACTTTCTTTGTTCTTTCTCCCATCTCCTCAAGTGTCCTATTTTCTTGAGCTCCTTCTTCCTTGGACACTTGGTGTGGTAGTGCCCTAACTCACCACACGTGAAGCATCTAATTCTTTTCTTCTTCTCTTGGACTTCCCCAATCCTACAACCCTTGTTAGAATGATTTGAAATGGGTCTAGATTTTACCTCCATTTTACTTTTCGGGCACTTGTCCTTGTAGTGTCCCTTTTCGTTGCACCCAAAGCATGTTATATGGTCCTTTGATTTGGCTTTGGTGGAGGTGGAAGCTTCTTCTTCAACCTTGGATGAATTGGATGCTTCCTCTTGATCCGGCATTGAAGTGAGTCTCTTCTCCCCCTCAATCCTTGAGATGGTGACCTCTTCCCCTTCTTCCCTTAAGGAGATTGATGATCTTTCGCTTAATTCCTCCTCTTCACTTGATGAAGTTGACACTTCTTTCTCTTGGTCTTCTTGGACTATTGACCGTACTTCTCCGGGTTCTTCAACTCTTTGAATTGATGTAGGGTTCTCACGATATCTTTTCAACTTATCCCATAATTCACATGTGTTTTGGTATTCCCCTACATCACTCAAAATTTTATTAGGCAAAATATTTTTCAAAATGCTAATTACCTTCTCATTGGCCCGAAATTGTTCTTGTTGATCTTTGCCCCAATATTTAGGACGAAGCCTCTTTCCGTGCTTGTCCTTTGGAACTTTGAAGGGCTCTTCAAGTGCAATTCTACATTCCCACTCCATCGCGAACCACGTCTCCATTCTCGGCCTCCAATACCCGAAATCTTCATGGTCGTAGGGCGGTGGAGTGTAAATATCTTCCCCAAATTTGTCTTCCATTATTTCTCTTCCTCTAGCGTGTGCTCCCTTGGCGGTTAGTCCAATCGAGAGCGGTCCTTGCTCTGATACCAATTGATAGATCGAATGCGATACGCTAGAGGGGGGTGAATAGCGTTTCTTGAATCTCTTCTACCTACACGGTTAGTTTGCGCAGCGGAATATACAATAAAACAATAAAACAAAAACTAACCAATGCTAACAATAAAGATTTACTTGGTATCCAGTGGCAGATCTAGGATTATAAGTTCGAGGGGGCCAACGTAAATAATTATTATAATAATAACCAAGAAAATAATTATTATAATTAATAATATCTTCTCTAATCTTTCAAAGATAATGTATATTGAGTTAAAATTTGAAAAATAAAAAAATATATTTTTTAAATTTAATCATCCAAGGGATTTGAAAACTAAATGTATGCTTAAATAAAAATTAGACTTACCATTAAACCCACTACAAATATAGACTTGTAGAGGAGTCAAATTATATATACTAAGAAAATAAAAATTGCTATACTAAAAAAATAAAAATTTCTATATAAAAATAATATTATTAAAAATTGGGGGGGGGGGGCGTGGCCCTCCCGGGTCCCCATGTAAATCCGCCCCTGTTAGTATCCACCCCGGACGGGTGACTAATCCAAGAATCCGTCGGTGGATCAATCCCCAAATAACCTTCGGCTAGCCTTCGTCGGTCCTTGTGGGTGGAGAAACCTCGCCACAACACCTTGGACACTATCTGGGCACAAAAGACTACTAACTCACTTTACCCAAGCGAGTTTCGTCAAAAATCTCAGCCACCACGAAGTCCTATTTAAATAGGACTCGGGCTGAACCCCTCGCTACCAGTCGACTGCCCCCAGGGCAGTCGACTGGTGCTACTGAAATTCGACCGTTGCACCCCAACGTTCGAATTCTCAGCCAACTGACCAGCCACCTACCAGTCGACTGCCCCCAGGGCAGTCGACTGGTCTCAGGCTGAGACCCTTCTATGAGTTTCATCAGTCGACTGCCCTCAGGCCAGTCGACTGGTCTACTCACAGACCTAAGGTTACCCTTCCCGAGTACATTCCACTCCGCACTCGAACCATAGGATTTCCCGAGTATAATCACACAGCACTCGTACCATCACGACTCGACTGACTCCTCATCCGCAGCCTCGACTATTGCCTTCGTACCCTCTTCATCTTCGGCTCTCGTCCCTCGGATGCACGCAAGCCTCCAGCTTGCCTCCATGTCATCTTTCACGTATGCCTCGAAGTCCGCACCCCTCAGCTCATCGTCTCTGCTCTCCAAAGTCCCTTGGGTGCACACAAGCCTTCAGCTTGTCTCTATGCCACCCTTCACCGTACCAAGGTCGTTCAGTCAAGTCCATATGTGTAACCTGTACAACCTGCACACTCAACATACACATATAAGAACACAAGGGTAAACCTAACTTAAACCCTTTGCCCAAACATCAAAACACTTGATCACTCCGGACCACAGATTGCCTCAACAAAACCTAATTCTCTCCTCACCTCTCTCTCTCCTAGGGTTTGTCGGCGCCGACGGTAAACAAGGAGAGGGTGGCCGATTAGAAGCAAGGGAAGGAGAGGTTATATACTTCTCCTCTTCTTCTAGTCTTCATCCTTTCTTCTCTCCACTGGTGGTGGTGATCGGCACCGGGAGCAAACAGGGAGAAGCTTTGGTTGGCGGCACATCTTTGTGGTGGGCGGCGCCGGCGCAAACAAAGAAGGAGGAAGAAAGGGTTTTCGGCTAAGGTTTTGTGAGGAAGAAGAGTTCTTTCTCTTCTTCATTGTCTTCATCCTCTTCCTCTTCACTTCTTGAAGCCAACATAAGCAAAGGAAGGGAGTACTTCCTTTCCTTTTTGGTCGGCGACAACCAAACAACCCACTAGGGTCCCGGCGCAAGGAAGAAGAAAGGAGAAGAAGGCTTGGGTTTTGCTTTGGTGACTTTGTTTCTTGGAAGATCGTCGCCCACATGATGTCCAAGAAGATGTTAGGTCATACAATAGAAGACCGTGAGGTAAACAAGAGGTATACTTCTTGTTTTGGTTCCTTCTTGCTTCTTGATTAATTATTGTATGTTGATTAAACATGGACCCCGAAGATGAACACAAAAACCGGCGATCCATTAATCGTCTATTCCGCAGCTAACCGATTAGACAAGTTAGATTGCTTAAACAACAAGTTTGTTCAAGTGGTTACTTGAATCGGTTAGTACGATGATGAGTCGGTTGCTTGGATAATTATTCTCCATCCGGATTTATTTTAATTAATAAAATTTTAATCCGGGGACATGGAGATGATTCTCATGCACAACTGAAACCAACATATTAACACTAATCGAGTATATAAGATAAGTTATCTAGACGATCGTAGGGTTGGTTTGAAAATAGCTTGCTAGAGAGAGAGGAGAGAGGGAAGAAGAGAGAGGGAGAGAGAAGAGAGTGCTTTGCTCTTTGAGGATGGGATGGATGGGTGGAATCTAGGATTTCGATTTTGCTACAATGCTAATTAATGCCCTATGGATCATTCATATCCTAATCTCTATGTTTATGTTCTTGTAGAGATCCTAACTAAGTATTAATATTAACCCTGTAGAAGTGCACTTGCGTACTTCCCCCTTAGGCATCCAATGCCATTAAGTAAAGTAGGTAACTTAGAGAGTCTGATTAAAGACAATCCTTTGTCACTAAGGGCCCTCGATCATACGTCTTTAGGTTATGCTAAACACTTCCTAACACGGGATAGGGAGCAACCTATTAAGTCATATTAGCTAATCTCTTATAAGGAATTAACCTTCATTTTGATATAATACCTGAAATGTTTGGTTAAAGGTAGTCTCTGTCATGAAAGCTCCTCGGTCATACGATCTCGGACACTCCCTCTACGTAGCGGCTAAACACTCACGACTACATGTATTCTCCATTCACATATTTTAATAAACACATTTAAGTCATGATACACATAGAACAAAACATGAGCATTTCATTGAATAAGAAAATACACAAATATATAGTTCATATATCATCATATCCTAGCTACTCTCTACATCCTAGATTGGAGAACTACTCCATTACAAAGGGGATAAACAACAAGAAGATAAGATAAAGCTTATACAACCCAAATCTTAGAGAGAAGAGGGAAGAGAAAGCTTATCCTTATATCATGGTCTTCTTGGAGTATCTCCTCGCTCAGGAGGTGGACAGATCGTCGAGGAGGCAGCGACGCAAGATTTGATACTTTTTAATCCTTGTTTTCATGCTCATTCATTTATTTTTATTGATTCATATTTACATTATTATAACGCTTTCTTAACTTTTATTTGCATATTTCCTATTTCTAGTTCGGAGATCTGATTTTCTCCTATTTTCACTTTCAGGGAGCGTTTTAGAGCAAAAACATACAAGAAAAATAAGCAAAGTGGAGCAAGAAGACAAACAAGACTGGTCATGGCCCGGGAGGCATGATCCCTGCAGCTTCCACAATCGTGTCGTACCCCCCGGCACACCCTTGCACATCTTCAGCTAGGGATGGCAATGGGTCGAGTTTGGGACGGATTCTATATCCTCCATCCCTATACCCATCGGGTATCAAATATCCATCGGAATACTCATACCCATTAAAGGATCGGATATCTTGTATACTAATACTTTTTATTCTTTCTATCCAACTATATAATTCAACAAAAGTATATTAGAATTAATATCATAGTTAAATATATATATATATATATCTATAATTTTAAAAATAGATTAAATAAATAAATATATATATATATATATATATAATCTATTTCTAACATTAACACAAATTAGTAGTAGGTTTTGGAAAAAAAATCTTTAATGCATATATGTATTTTTTATTTAATCGGATATTCGGGTCGGATATCGGGTATTGGTAGTCCCTCCATATCCTCCTCTATTCGGGTTAGATATCGGATCCTCCATCAGATTTGGATAAAATTGACATCCCTATCTTTAGCCGAGGCGGTCCCCCCTGGGACGGTCGTGCAACCCTTCGAGACAGGGTTGCGCCCCACGACACACCCCATGCCTCACAACTCAGATTTGGTCGTACCATCAAGGCACGACCATGCTCCAGCCGTGTGTCCACTTTAAGGCCAGGTCATGCCAACCAGGCACGGCTATGCTCACGCTGTGCTCCCTTGCTCGAGAGTGGCATAGCCAGGTCGTGCCTTGGCCATGCTGTTCTACTTGTATGTGGCACGGCTAGGCCATGTCACACCACACGGCTCTTGCCACGGAGCCACGTTGGGGGTCGCAGATTCAAGCATAAAAGGGGATTTTTTTTCTCTTTGCTTAAGGAGGAACTTTCTCCTTTGTAGGAAACCATCTCTAGGCTCTCCCCCACCATTCCAGAGATCTCCAATGACTCCAAGGCATCTCTGACACTCCCCCATCTCCGCAAAGGTTTAGATTGGATCTGAAGACTCGACATCAAGGACGGATAAACTTCTTCATCTCTCTCTTTTGATTTGCTTGTGAAACTTTCCATTTTTGGGTCTTTGTGGTTCTCTTCATATCTTGTGAGTAGATCTCCACATGTTCTAGGGCTAGGAAGTAGATGTGATGTATATTTAATGTAAATTAAATGGTTAGTGTAATGTCATTGGTTTGATGACATGGTTTGGAACATATCTTGTTTGATTTAATGCTTCAATAAATGTTTTGTTGGTGCAGGAAGCACCATATCGAACCTATTTTTAATATTGGCAAAGGATTCAAAGTTAAGTACTATTTGTTATCTAATGTGATTACTAAGTGTGCAGGAAGTAAAGTCCTAGCGAAGGGCTGCTAGGCACCTGGCGAAGGACTGCCAGAAAATAAAGTCCTAGCGAAGGGCTGCTAGGCACTTGGCGAAGGACTGCCAGGAAACAAAGTCCTAGCGAAGGACTGCTAGGCATCGAATACAAAGCCCTAGCAAAGGACTGCTAGGCACCTGGCAAAGGAATGCTAGGATACAAAGCCCTAGCGAAGGACTGCTAGGTGTTGGGACCGGGTGCATGTTGACAAGGATACGGGTTCGTAAAATTTTAAATTTTTACGTGCAGCGGAAGAATTAGCATAAAATAATTTCTCAAATTATTTTAACCTCGTATCTAGCATGCAACCTTATGATGTGTGGACATGATCATAAATTAAAACTTTGCGGAAAAGTAAACTAATTTACTTTGTACCTTTCGTAACTCGTAGAAAGGGACGAGATCCAACCGTAGCGTCCCTTGGAAGCTCCGCCTCTATTCGCGTCCACGCCGAGTTCTCTTCGGGATGACTTCGCAAAGCCACGAGTTTTGTGCCGACGAGAACTACTAGATTCTTCGAAGACACAACTAGAAGATCAAGAGAGAAGAAAGGAAACTAACCACCAAGTTAACGGAATCAAAATTCCGGGAAAGGAAGGAAGGAGTCGCGATCCGCTTCTTCTTCTTCTTCTTCTTCGGCACGAACTTGGTGGAAGAAACTCACGACCACCCTTGGGATGTGTGCCGGCCCTAGGGGAGGAGAGAGAGCCAGCCCTAGAGAGAGAAGGAGCCGGCCCTAGAGAGAGAGAGAGAGTTAGAGAGAGAGAGGGAGAGAGTTAATCTCTTGATTACTCTATTGCTTAAGGAATTAAAGCCTAGCCTTGGTTCCTTTATATAGTAGCATCTCCCTTGCCAAGTCTCCCTCTTAACGAAATTTTCATAAGAAATTTATCCTATAAATTCTCTTATTAATTATTCCGTTTAAGCCAAGTTTTATTATAACTAACTTTATAATAAAACAAATACATCTCTCCTTTTATTATGGAATAAATTTTACAAACATTTATAAACTTTCTTATTATGAAAAAATCAATTCATAATTGATTTTATAAAATTAAAATAAACCATTCCATGGATCATTTTAATTTTCATAAAAAAGAATAAATTTCTATAAATTTATTTATATAAATTTCTTTATATAAAATTTATTTATCCATAATTTATAAAACAAATCGCGCTAGATTTATTTTATTAATTAAACCAAATAAATTGGTTTTCTCCCCTTTTAATGGCTGGCCAAAACAAAGGGGTTTGGCACCCTCTTTGGCCGGCCAAACCGAGCCGAACCGATCGCGAATTAAACTCATTTAATTCGCCCAATAAGCCTTCAAAAGACTTAGCCATTTTAAGTTTCTGTTGCGCCTCTGATTAACTCAGATTCGACTTATTTCTCTTGATTGGAAAATCTAATTTTCAACTCATTTTAAATCCCTCGGATTACTCGTAGTGCGTGTGACTAAATAGGCTTTCGATTTATGTTGGTCGTCTATAATTAACCAATTATAGAACGATCATGAGTGGCACCTAGTAGTACATCATGACCCCCAATTAATCGAAAGATCAACGGTTGACCTCAGAAATTATTCTGAAACCCTTCAGCAGCTCTAATAAATCGTGCCCCATTCCCTTCACCATCTTATACCCACTTGGTTCAGGACATGGTCTGTTTGTGTCAGTCCTCACTAGACTGACTACGTCACACCTAGCCCAAGTAGTGTCTTTCTCGTCCTTTGGATTTCTAATTACTCTCATGTATTTTAGAGACTCGCACTCTATACATGACATGCTCTGGCCAGAGGCTTTGAGTAACAATCCGACGATAGACCTGGGTATACATCTCCTCGCAAGGAGTGGTGAATCCTTTGTAGGCTGTTCAAACATCTTCGGGCACTTCGGCTTATACCCAATCATCCTGGGTCCACACCTCCTTGAAGATGCTTGCTTAAGATGTTAAAGTATAAGTCTCCATAACCAAGATGACTTGAACACCGCAAGTCAAAGGAACATCGCACTTAAGCTGCAGTAATAACTTCATTGACATATCTATATAGATTACCATATGAAGTTTTACAGCTAGTCACTCCAATGAACTATTTTCCTTAACTAGCATCCATGTTTATCTCCGGACATCCCAATGTCACCAGCCAGTGAGAATCAGCTGATTAGAGAATAACCCATGCTAGTCTCAACAGAATTGATAGTGTCCGTTTTTATCAATTCATCGACTAGGGATATTTTCAATACTTCACAATTGCACATGTAGAGATAATCACTAGTTGTGATCCCATCACAAATTCTCTTATGCTGTGAATTGTATTGCGGACATTCAGTAGATGAGTTTAAGATCCCAATCAAATACACTAACATGTATACTCAAATAGTGAATTATCATTTATTAAAATAAATGTTTACAATGATAAGGCAATTGCCTTAGGACACTTCTCTCATATCACTAACAAACTCCCACTTGGCCTAATGCCAATCGCTACGGTATCCAATACCACAGGCTCTAACATGACCCTCAAACTTGTTCTGAGGCAAGGCCTTAGTTAAAGGATCCGCTAAATTACTTTCAGTGGGAATTTTCTCAATTTGTATATCATTCCTACTTATAATCTCTCTGATCAGATGATAGTGGCGAAGCACGTGTTTGGATCGCTGATGAGACCTTGGTTCCTTTTCTTGTGCAATAGCTCCATTGTTGTCGCAGTAAACCGGCACTGCTTCATCAATGGTTGGAACCACGCCAAGTTCGGAGATGAACTTCTTGATCCAGACTGCTTCCTTTGCTGCTTCCGAAGCTGCGATATATTCCGCTTCCGTGGTAGAATCCGCTACGGTGTCTTGTTTGGAACTTTTCCAACTTACTGCGCCTCCATTCAAAGTAAATATGTATCCAGACTGTGATTTGGAGTCATCCTTATCTGTCTGAAAACTGACATCTGTATACCCACGTATTACCATATCTCCTTCTCCATATATTAGGAACACATCCTTAGTTCTTCTTAAGTACTTAAGGATTGTCTTGACAGCCGCCCAATGATCCATTCCTGGATCCGACTGGTATCTGCTTGTGACGCTCAAAGCATACGATACATCGGGCATAGTACATAACATAGCATACATGATAGATCCTATTGCGGATGCATAAGGAATCTTATTCATGCAAATCCTCTCGTCTTCTGTGCGCGGACACATAGACCTTGAAAGGTTGATCCCATGCCTGATGGGAAGGTAACCTTTCTTGGATTCCGACATGCTAAACCTTTTTAGCACTCGGTCTATATATGTAGACTGCGAAAGACCAAGCAACCGTTTTGATCTATCTCTATAGATTCTAATCCCAAGGATATAGGTTGCTTCTCCCAGGTCTTTCATGGAGAAAGTTTTGGACAACCAAATTTTAACTGTCTATAAGACTGATATATCGTTTCCTATAAGTAATATGTCATTGACATATAATACTAGGAATACGACTACACTCCCACTAACCTTCTTGTACACACAAGGTTCGTCAGGATTTTGTGAGAAATCAAACTCTTTGATTGTCTCATCAAAACGGATGTTCCAGCTCCTAGATGCTTGCTTCAGTCCATATATGGACCGTCGAAGCTTGCATACTTTGGTTTTATCAACCGATGTGAAACCTTAAGGTTGTATCATGTATACATCCTCAAGCAGGTTTCCGTTAAGGAAAACTGTTTTCATATCCATTTGCCATATCTCATAATCATAATGAGTTGCTATGGCTAGGAGCATCCGAATGGATTTAAGCATAGCTACTGGCGAATAGGTTTCGTCATAATCAATTCCTTGTTTCTGACGATATCCTTTTATCACTAATCTAGCCTTAAAGGTAACAACATTACCTTCCATGTCGATTTTCTTCTTGAAAACCCACTTGCACCCTATGGGCTTAATCCCTTCAGGTGGGTTAACCAAGTCCCATACTTGATTTTCGTACATGGAATCCATTTCCGACTTCATGGCCTCAAGCCATTTGCCCCTTTCTGAATTTTTCAGAACATCTTCATAACTGATAGGTTCGTCATCGCTTATGAGTAACACGTCGTTCGATTCACTTATGAGAAATCCGTATCTCTCTGGAATATTGCGTGTCCTATTAGACCTACGAAGAGGTGGTGTTGTTTTAGGTTCAACTGATAGCTCATCATTATGAGGTATTGGTTGTGGGTCTAGACTAGGTGTCTCTGTAATGTCTATTGGAGTTTCTTGAACTTCATCAAGTTCAATGCTACTCCCACTGTTTTCTTGTAAAAGAATTTTTTTTTCTAGAAATACAGCATGCCTTAAAACAAACACCTTTTGTTCCAAGGGATGATAGAATTGGTAACCCTTCGTTTCCTTAGGGTATCCAATAAATAGATATTTATCAGACTCAGCATCCAATTTGTCTGATACAGTCCGCTTCACATAAGCAGGACAACCCCATATCTTAAGGTGAGTTAAGTGAGGTTTCTTACTATTCCATATCTCATATGGAGTAGTAGAGACTACCGTGGTCGGGACTCTATTTAGCAAGTAAACAGCTGTCTTAAGTGCATAGCCCCAAAAGGATTTTGGAAGAGTTGCATGATTCATCATCGACCTAACCATGTCCATCAAGGTTCAGTTGCGTCTCTCAGATACACCATTATACTGTGGTGTATACGGCGGAGTCCATTGGGACAATATCCCATTGTCCCTAAGATAATCTTGAAACTCTTGACTTAAGTATTCACCATCCCGATCGGATCGAAGTATCTTAATACTTTTGCCAAGATGTTTCTCTACTTCATTTCTGAACTCTTTGAATTTCTCAAAGGCTTCAGATTTGTGTTTCATCAAGAACACATACCCGAATCGTGAGTGATCATCGATAAAAGTGATGAAGTAGCTATAGCCTCCTTGTGCAAGAGTTGACATTGGTCCACATACATCAGTATGTATTAGACCAAGCAATTCTTCTACTGGATTACCTTTTCCGGAAAAGGGTAATTTGGTCATCTTGCCTTTTAAGCATGATTCGCATGTATCAAATGAACTGGGTTCAAATGATTCCAAAATTTCACATCGGTGTAATTCGGTCATGCGTTTCTTACTTACATGGCCCAGACGGCAATGCCAAGTGTAGGAGTCTATTCGATTATCTATTCGAGCACGTTTGTTGCTAACTTCGATATTGAAAACGTCACTGGATAAATCTAACGTGTAGATACCATTGCACAAAGTTCCATTCCCATAAAGAACGTCATTTAAAGTTATGTAACAACAATTGTTACTAAAAGTTAAATGATAACCCTTTTCATTCAAACATGAAATAGATACAATGTTCTTTATTAACGAAGGAACAAAATAACAATTATCCAATTCTAAGACACGTCCAGTGGGGGGCTTTAGCAAATATGTTCCGATGGCAACAACAGCAATCTTTGCTCCATTTCCAACTCGCAAATTCGCCTCTCCTTTGACGAGTCTTCTTCTATTCCTTAGCCCCTGTATGTCATTACATATATGTGAGCTACACCCAGTATCAAGTACCCAGGTATTAGAGGAAATAGAGTGACATTCAATAACAAAGATACCTGAAGAGGATGGGGCATCGGATGCTTTATTCTTCAAGGACTCAAGATAAACCTTGCAGTTTCTTCGCCAGTGACCCTCCTTGCCACAATGATGGCAAGTTCCTTTTGGTTTCTTTTCAGTCTTTTTGGCCTTTTTCTTCTTTCCTTTATTCTGTTCTTTGGCCTTCCTCTTAGAACCTTTCTTCGAGGAACCAACTAACAGAACCGTCTTTTGATCCGGCTTTACAGAAGGCTCTACAGTCTTCAGCAGGTTGAGCAACTCAGGAATGGTAGTTTCCAGTTTGTTCATCCGATAGTTCATCACAAATTGTGAATAACTTTTGGGTAAACAATTCAGAATTAAGTGAATACTTAGTTCATGATCCATTGCAAAACCGAGTGTGTTTAGTCGCTCAATGTACCCCAACATCTTTAACACAAATTGTGAGGCAGAAGTGCCTTCCTGCATCTTAGAGGTGAAGAGGAGTGTGGAGACTTCGAACCTTTCGGATCTCGCCTGCTCTTCGAACAACTCATGAAGATGGAAGATGATGGTATAAGCATCCATATGCTCATGCTGCTTTTGCAGCTCAGGTACCATAGAGGCTAGCATAATGCAACTCGCAAGTTCAGAATCGGTCACATGTTTCTGATAGGCCACTAACTGGTCTGGAGTTGCACCCTCTGGTGGACGGTTGGGAAGTTGATCTTCAATGACGTAAGCAAGCTTCTCTGCCTTGAGGACTATCCTCAGGTTTCGAAGCCAGTCCATGAAGTTCGGCCCAGTCAGTTTATTGGTGTCCAAAATGGAACGCAAGTTTAGAGAAGACATGATCGAGTGATTAACCTAGAAATACAAATTGAGCTTATGTGAGAAGATGATAAAGAATGTATCATCATTCATTAATAAAATCCTATTTATTTTTCAAATTGAATAACCCTTTTTATCAATTCGGGAGATTGTAGGAACATCTCCAAATAGGTTGATATTCAACCATAGATAAAAACAACCATGGCTGTGGCCATCAAGTTATTCTTAGCTATGAAGGTAGGTAATTATACCGATTACACATCACATATATGTAACTATCACTTTATGCTATCAACTAATTGAATGTTTGCATAAATCATTGGATTGTTAACTCATTAACAAGTATGCATCAATATACATAGCACCCAACTGCACCTCTCTTTACATCGACCTTGGCTGTGGCACAACAAATCGATGCTCCAAGCTTAAGGCTGACCCATTAATCAAGAAATAGTTTTAATATGGTTGGAGCTCATTCAACCGCTTAGTCAGGCTTGGATGTGTCCAACAACCAAAACTAAGGATTGACCTCTGACTCCTACTATATTATTCGTAAACTAATTCCATGGTTTGAACATGTTGAGGTTCAAGTCGGGCATGGATGTGTCCATCAACCCAAACGAGAAACAAAACTCCGATTCTAACCATATTAATGGAAGGTGTTGGCCTTAATATTTTGTAATGGGTTTTTGGGTCTCATCCTTTCTTTTCTAAGCACATTCATGACATTATGTCATGACTAACGATTTCCTTAATAAAGTATGTATGTGACTTAATTTATCAAGTCTCATTAATTGAATTAGGAACCGGATTTCCTAATTCTAATTGTCATACTTTATTGAAAGAATTGTTTTGGGAAACAATTTCCTAAATTGTCATAATCAATTTTGGAAATAATATGTTTCTAATTTCATACTTTATTGAAGATGCTTGCTTAAGATGTTAAAGTATAAGTCTCCATGACCAAGATGACTTGAACACCGCAAGTCAAAGGAACATCGCACTTAAGCTGCAGTAATAACTTCATTGACATATCTATATAGATTACCATATGAAATTTTACAGCTAGTCACTCCAATGAACTAGTTCCCTTAACTAGCATCCATGTTTATCTCCGGACATCCCAATGTCACCAGCCAGTGAGAATCAGCTGATTAGAGAATAACCCATGTTAGTCTCAACAGAATTGATAGTGTCCGTTTTTATCAATTCATCGACTAGGGATATTTTCAATACTTCACAATTACACATGTAGAGATAATCACTAGTTGTGATCCTATCACAAATTCTCTTATGCTGTGAATTGTATTGCGGACATTCAGTAGATGAGTTTAAGATCCCAATCAAATACACTAACATGTATACTCAAATAGTGAATTATCATTTATTAAAATAAATGTTTACAATCATAAGGCGATTGCCTTAGGACACTTCTCTCATATCACTAACACTAGGCACCTGGCGAAGGAATGCCAGGATATAAAGACCTAGCGAAGGACTGCTGGGCACCAGGCGAAGGACGGCTTGGTACTGAAGACCTGGCGAAGGACAGCTAGGCACCTGGAGAAGGACTGCTGGGCAAAAGTCCAACCGGAGGAGCCGGTTGTCATCAGGTAAATTCTCCGAACCAAGTAAAAACCTTGGTGTTTGCGTGTGTTTGATTTAAATTTCCGTTGCGTAATTGCTCTAACTTTAATCCGAACGTTTTACGATATTCACCCCCCCCCTCTATCGTTTCTCTCGATCCAATAAGTGGTATCAGAGCGGGGAAGCTCAAATTTGGTGCAACCACCAATTTGAGATTTATTTTAGGATTTACGAAAATTTTCATTTCATTTCTTTTCTTTTTGTTAATCGAGATTAGTGCAACACCACTCGATCTTATTCGCCTTTTATTTCAAATAAAAAATATCTGTAGGTGGATTTAAAATATTCTTACGCCTTTTTTAATTTTCAATTTTTATCTTTTTACCATAAGTCAGAATTAATAAAACAATCAAATTTTGAAAATTTGTCATAAATTTTTTTTATTATTTTAATATTTTTTCCTCGAAATTTATGACACCTTAATTCGAGCAAGTTTTTTTGAACTCCTATTTTTTCATTAATCAGAATATTCATTTTCTAAAAATTTATCTCAAAATCTTTTATTATTATTTTATTATTCTTTCTCGAAATTCGTGTAATATTTTTTTTTGGCTATTTTTCTCCCGCACTACTAATCCAAGACCAAGTCTTGACACATTTCTATTCTTCTCTTGGTGTGCAAGAATTATCCTTAATGGCCAATCAAGAATGGAACAGTATTCGTCCGCCTCTATTCTCTGGCGAGAACTTCAGAACCTGGAAGGGGCTAATGGAATCCCACCTAAAGGCCCATCTAGAGCTATGGATGATAATCCAAACGGGGTTTACAGTACCTACAGAAGATGGAATGTCGATCGCCTGGGATAAAATGGACGAACCAACACTGAGGAAGATCGAGACAGATGCAAAGGCGACTACGATCCTACAATGTGGCCTAACCAAGGAGCAACTCGAACTAGTAGGTCCATTCAGATGTGCGAGAGAAATTTGGGAAAAATTGATTAACCTTCATCAAGAGATCTCAGAAGAAGAAGGAGATCAAGTAAGCTGTCTTACACTCTCGGTCCAAGCACAAACAGCCGAGTCAGAGTCTGAACATGAATCTAAACCAGAGTCAGAAGACAAAGTGACTGAGACAAAAATGGTAACCAATTTTGAATTTGTTCCAGAATTACAATTATATAATCAGACTAATACTATAATGGTCGAGGAAGGTATAATTTCAAGTGCAGGGAAAACTCCAAAGAATAAGCTTCAACCGGTACCCGAGTCCGACTCAAACTCGGAATCAGAAGACAATGGAGGAGATCGACCCAAACTAGTCCGGTTGACTCGCGACCACTACAAAATACTGAAGAAACAATCAAGCAGAAGAAAGATGACTAAAATCAAGGGGGAGACCTCCAAAAAGAAATCTAAAGGTAAATTTACAGTATTTAAAAATCCATTATTTACCTTGAATAATATGATTGAACCTTATAAAATAGTTAAAGCAAACATTAGTAAATTGGAACAAGAAGATGAAATATTGAAACATAAGGTCAAAATGCTAGAAAGTCTAATTCACAATCTTGCTAATTCTAAAAACCCAGAATATCATTACAATTATGACGTGACTTAGTTGATTACTTTTCTTGCTTGTTTATTTCATTATGCATTGAATTAGGATTGGTTAGTTTAAGGACTGAACCAACTTAACTGAAATTTGAACAACATAGTATTGGGTGGAGGTGAGATGATAGTACGTTAGGGAAGCCTTTTCTAATAAGGTCAAGTATACACTACTTGGTCTCTTTAGACTGGTAAAACTAGCCGAAGCTACCGATCCAAGACCCAAACTAGTTAGACCAGAATTTACCAAAAAGTAATTTTGAAGATGAAATTTCACTAAAAGGCTTTGTCTAGGAAATGGTTGATGATCCAATAAGGCTACGGCCAAAGAAGGCCTTGTGCCTCGCCAAGACCTGGAAGCCAATTTTTGAAATTCAAATTCAATTTACTCTTTGTTAAATTCGAATCTAACATAAATTTTCAGTTAATTTTAGATTCAAATATCTCTTTTCAAAATAAATTTAAATTGGGTTTAAAAATTAATTTAACTTTTCAAAATTAATCATGGCATTTTCAAAATAAATCTTTCTATTAAATATGTATCTCACAAAACAGTTAAGGATATCCTGTTTTGTCACTTAGAAATGGGTGAGATGCTTAGGATCTAAAAGTTGAGTCCAACCCAACCAACTAATTCAAATTAATAAAACTAAAATTAATTCAATTAAATCAAAATTAAATCTTAATTAAATCAATTAAATTAAATCTTAATTAAATCAACTAAATCTTAATTAAATCAATTAAATTCAATTAAATCTTGATAAATTAAATTTAACTCAATCAAATTCAAATTTAATACATCTGACTTTTAAAATTCAAATTTAATTCAACCGAACAACTTTCAAAATTAAAATTTAATTCAACTAAACAAACTTAACCCTCTAAATTTTAATTTTCTCAAAAATCAAGTTTAACTTTTTAACTAAGAATTAATGTTTCAAATCATTGTAATTAAAATCAAGTCTCTTTTATTCACTAACCTGAAATTTATGTCATAACATTTATTTCTTTCCTATTATACAAACATTTCTTTCAGACATTCAGTTTATTCTTGTATGGCAAAAAGTCACCTTGGGATTACTTAGGATATTTTTTTTGTCTGCAGCCCGGGCTTAGATATTTATATTTTTTTGGGAGAAAAAAACTTCTATTTTTTTAAATTATTTCCCCTTTTCAGTTTTCTATATTCATTTTCTCAAATAGGAGAATAAAATTATGTTTCAAATCATTAAAACAAAATATTTTTTTAAACTTAGTTTTGTTCTCTTTTTGTTTGAATCAAACCCTAAGACTAAGAGGAGGACTAACTTGTGGTCAACAAGCCTCCTAGGACTGTGTCAGGTTTAGGAGGAGTTCAAATTAAAAGAAGAAGTTTAAAAATACTATGTTTTCAAACTATCACTCATGTTTTTTCAAAAACTATGCTATCATATGTCTTTCAAACAATCATTTTTTTTCAAAATGTTAATACTTCAAAATTTATTTTAAGAATTGTGCTTTTGATTTTGACAAACCCTAAAGACACAGAGGAAGGTCCACTTCATGACTTACAAGGACTCTGAGGATGTGTCAAATTTAGGAGGAGTCTAAACCAAAAGAAATTATTTCTAACAAGTATTTTCTTTGGCAATTATTTTTGAAATTATTAAATAATTCTCTTGATCTGAACTGACCCCTAAGGACTCAGAGGAAGAATACTTGTGGTCAACAAGCTTCCAAGGACTATGTCAAGTTTAGGGGGAGGTTAAATTAAAAGAACTATTGAACATTTCAAAATAAGTTGTTTTAATACATAAGTTTTCAAAGTTCTTTTGAAAATACAACTAATTTGCCTTTAAAAATATCAATATTCTATTTCTCAAAATATTTTTGTGGCTTAGTAAATCATTTTTGAAATACTTTTTAAAATTTTCTTGAGTTTGGAGAATTTTCAGGACACTTAGGGAAATGCCCTTGTAGTTAACAAGGCTTCCTAGGATTGTGTCAGACTGGAAAGGAAACCATGCCAAGTAAAGTATTATGTTTTCAAAATAACATTAAACTTTTTCTTAAAATATTATGTTCAAAAGTATTTATTAGTACTTAGATTTGTTAAAAAATGCATAACATCCTGCAAAAGTACTAATACTTTTTCAAAGTACTAATATTTACAAAGTACGAATATTTTTTTAAAGTGCAATACTAAACATGTTTCAAAAAAAAACAATTTGTTCAATCTTTTTCAAAGTGAAAATGTGTTTCAAATTTTCTTTTTGCATAATATTTTTTTGTATTATACCAAATGTTTTTTTAAATTTCACAATACTTTTCAAAGTAGAGTTTTTCTTTAGTACAATTTAAGCTGCTTTCTATACTTTCAGAATTATACTAAGTATTTTTATCTTCAAAACTCATAGACTCTGATACACAATTTTTTCCCTTAAACCTTTTTCAAAATATATTTTTCAAAAAGAGTATTTTTAAAGAGGAAAGCAGAAAATGTAAACAAAATTTTTCCTTAAATTTCTTCCCTTTTACAAAGAAAGTTTATCTTAGAAATGGGCTAAAACATAAGGAGAAGAATGCAAAAATTTCTAAGTGTTTCAAAAGTGCATGTTTTTTCTAAGTAAAAGTTGTTTAACAAAATTTAGGCTTGCAAAACTTTTCAAAATGAAAAATTATCTAAGTGTAAAACGTTTTGTTAGTGAAAATGCTTTTACTCTATTTTTGAAAAATACTATGTCAAAAACATGAAGCACTTAGAAAAACTCAAAAATCCCTGTTAGATATGTTGTTCACCCATAAATGTTTTTTGATATATGTCAAAGGGGGAGGAAAGGTCAAAGCCAAGAGTTAAGTTAATTGTTGTTTTATAACACAATTATTCAGGGGGAGTATGAGAATTTTTTTTCAAAATTACATTGGTTTTAGACTTTATATTGTTCAGAATTGCTATATTTAATTGGTCTTAACCTTGTTGCTTAATCTGTTATAATTTTTACTTAACTTTGAATTGTGTTGCCATAAATCAAAAAGGGGGAGATTGTTGGTGCAGGAAGCACCATATCAAACCTATTTTTAATATTGGCAAAGGATTCAAAGTTAAGTACTATTTGTTGTCTAATGTGATTACTAAGTGTGCATGAAGTAAAGTCCTAGCGAAGGGCTGCTAGGCACCTGGCGAAGGACTGCTAGAAAATAAAGTCCTAGCGAAGGGTTGCTAGGCACCTGGCGAAGAACTGCCAGGAAACAAAGTCCTAGCGAAGGACTGCTAGGCATCGAATACAAAGCCCTAGCAAAGGACTGCTAGGCACCTGGCGAAGGAATGCCAGGATACAAAGCCCTAGAGAAGGACTGCTAGGCACCTGGCGAAGGAATGCTAGGATATAAAGACCTAGCGAAGGACTGCTAGGCACCAGGCGAAGGACAGCTTGGTACTGAAGACCTGGCGAAGGACAGCTAGGCACCTGGAGAAGGACTGCTGGGCAAAAGTCCAACCAGAGGAGCCGGTTGTCATCAGGTAAATTCTCCCGAGAGGAGTAGGTGAGGACGCGTTCCCCGTCGAGGGAACAGTAGGCGTCGATTCGACCTAGGGCTCCATTTTGGAGGCCCAAAGTCAGAACCAAGACAGCTAAGGCTGTATAAACTAACATCTTATTGCTTTATGTTATTTTGGACTAACCCTGGATGCAAGACCGAAGGAATGAGTGTCTGCAGCTCAGAGAGCCTCAAAGGAGTGAGACAGCAGCTGACCAGGGTGCCTGGAGTGTCCCGAGTGTTGGGACCGGGTGCATGTCGACAAGGATACGAGTTCGTAAAATTTATAATTTTTACGTGCAGCGGAAGAGTTTGCATAAAATAATTTCTTAAATTATTTTAACTTCGTATCTAGCATGCATTCTTATGGTGTGTTGACATAATCATAAAATAAAACATTGCGGAATAGTAAACAAATTTACCAAGTACCTCTCGTAACTCGAAGTAAGGGACGAGATCCAACCGTAGCGTCCCTTGGAAGCTTCGCCTCTATTCGCGTCCACGCCGAGTTCTCTTCGGGATGACTTCACAAAGTCACGAGTTTTGTGCCGACGAGAACTACTAGATTCTCGGAAGGCACAACTAGAAGAATAAGAGAAACAATGGAAAAACTGACCAATGAAGAAACGGAATCGAATTCCGAGAAGAGAGGAGTCGCTATCCGCTTCTTCTTCTTCGTCTTCGGGTTCTCCTCCTTCTTGGAAGCTCACGACAACCACTTGGGGTTGCTAGGGTTGCGCCGGCCCTAGCTTGGTTGGAGGGAGCCGGCCCTAATTCTCAAAGGGGCACCGGCCCTAAGGGAAGAAGAGGAGAGAAGAGAATAAGAGGAGAGAGAGGGAGAGCTCTAATTAATCTCTTGATTAATTGATTGATTGTTGTGAATAAAGGGCTAGCCTTTGGGTCCTTTATATAGTAGCAACTCTTTGCTAAGTCTCCCTCTAAACGGAATTAGTTATAAGAAATTTATCCTATAAATTTTCTTAACTAATTATTCCGTTTAAACCAAGTTTTATTATAAACTAATTTATAATAAAACTAATTCTTCTTCTCTTTAAATTATGGAATAAATTTTATAAGAAATTTATAAACTTTCTTATTATGGAAAAATCAATTCATAATTGATTTTATAAAATTAAAATAAACCAATTCATGGATTATTTTAATCTTCCATAAAAGAATAAATTTCTATAAATTTTATTTATATAAATTTCTTTATACAAATTTATTTATCCATAATTTATAAAACAAATCATACTAGATTTATTTTATTAATTAAACCAAAATAAATTGGTTTTATTCTCTCTCTTGGCCGGCCACCCAAAGAGGGATAATACCCTCTTTGGCCGGCCCAAATCGACCCGAACCGGTCGCGAATTAAACTCATTTAATTCGCCCAAAAAGCCTTCAAAAGACTTAGCCATTTTAGCTTCCATTGCGCCTCTGACTAACTCAGATTCGACTTGTTTCTCTTGATCGAAAATCCAATTTTCAACTCGTTTTAAATCCCTCGGATTACTCGTATTGCGTGTGACTAAATAGGCTTTCGATTTATGTTGGCCGTCTATAATTAACCCATTAATTATAGAACGATCATGAGTGGCACCTAGTAGTACATCATGATCCCCAATTAATCGAAAGATCAACGGTTTGACCCCAGAAGAAATTATTCTGAAACCCTTCAGCAGCTCTAATGAATCGTGCCTCATTCCCTTCACCACCTTATACCCACTTGGTTCAGGACACGGTCTATGGTGTCAGTCCCCACTAGGCTGACTACGTCACACCTAGCCCAAGTAGTGTCTTCCTCGTCCTTTGGATTTCTAATTACTCTCATGTATTTAAGAGACTCGCACTCTTAACATGATATGCTCTGGCCAGAGGCTTTGAGTAACAATCCGACGATAGGCCTGGGTATACATCTCCTCGCAAGGAGTGGTGAATCCTTTGTAGGCTGTTCAAACATCTTCGGGCACTTCGGTTATACCCAACCATCCCGGGTCCACACCTCCTTGGAGATGCTTGCTTAAGATGTTAAAGTATAAGTCTCCATGACCAAGATGACTTGAACACCGCAAGTCAAAGGAACATCGCACTTAAGCCGCAGTAAGATCTTCATTGACATATCTACATGTAGATTCCCATATGAAGTCTTACAGCCAGTCACTCCAATGAACTAGTTCCCTTAACTAGCATCCATGTTTATCTCCGGACATCCCAATGTCACCAGCCAGTGAGAATCAGCTGATTAGAGAATAACCCATGCTAGTCTCAACAGAATTGATAGTGTCCGTTTTTATCAATTCATCGACTAGGGATAATTTCAATACTTCACAATTGCACATTAGAGATAATCACTAGTTGTGATCCCATCACAAATTCTCTTATGCTGTGAGTTGTATTGCGGACATTCAGTAGATGAGTTCAAGATCCCAATCAAATACACAAAACATGTATACTCAAATAGTGAATTATCATTTATTAAAATAAATGTTTACATCATAAGGCGATTGCCTTAGGACACTTCTCTCATATCACTAACAAACTCCCACTTGGCCTAATGCCAATCGCTACGGTATCCAATACCATAGGCTCTAACATGACCCTCAAACTTGTTTTGAGGCAAGGCCTTAGTTAAAGGATCCGCTATATTCCTTTCAGTGGGAACTCTCTCAATTTGTATGTCATTCCTACTTATAATCTCTCTGATCAGATGATAGCGTCGAAGCACGTGTTTGGATCGCTGATGAGACCTTGGTTCCTTTGCTTGTGCAATAGCTCCATTGTTGTCGCAGTATACCGGCACTGCTTCATCAATGGTTGGAACCACGCCAAGTTCGGAGACAAACTTCTTGATCCAGACTGCTTCCTTTGCTGCTTCCGAAGCTGCGATATATTCTGCTTCCGTGGTAGAATCCGCTACAGTGTCTTGTTTGGAACTCTTCCAACTCACTGCGCCTCCATTCAAAGTAAATACGTATCCAGACTGCGATTTGGAGTCATCCTTATCCGTCTGGAAACTGGCATCTGTATACCCACGTATTTTCAAATCTCCTTCTCCATATATTAGAAATACATCCTTAGTTCTTCTTAAGTACTTAAGGATTGTCTTAACAGCCGCCCAATGATCCATTCCTGGATCAGATTGGTATCTGCTCGTGACGCTCAGAGCATACGATACATCGGGCCTAGTACATAACATAGCATACATGATAGATCCTATTGCGGATGCATAGGGAATCTTATTCATGCTAATCCTCTCGTCTTCTGTGCGCGGACACATAGACTTCGAAAGGTTGATCCCATGCCTGATGGGAAGGTAACCTTTCTTGGATTCCGACATGCTAAACCTTTTTAGCACTCGGTCTATATATGTAGACTGCGAAAGACCAAGCAACCGTTTTGATCTATCTCTATAGATTCTAATCCCAAGGATATAGGTTGCTTCTCCCAGGTCTTTCATGGAGAAAGTTTTGGACAACCAAATCTTAACTGTCTGTAAAACTGATATATCGTTTCCTATAAGTAAGATGTCATCGACATATAATACTAGGAATACGACTGCACTCCCACTAACCTTCTTGTACACACAAGGTTCGTCAGGATTTTGTGAGAAATCAAACTCTTTGATTGTCTCATCAAAACGGATATTCCAGCTCCTTGATGCTTGCTTCAATCCATATATGGATCGTCGAAGCTTGCATACCTTGGTTTTATCAACCGATGTGAAACCTTCAGGTTGTATCATGTATACATCCTCAAGTAGGTTTCCATTAAGGAAAGCTGTTTTCACATCCATTTGCCATATCTCATAATCATAATGAGCTGCTATGGCTAGGAGCATCCGAATGGATTTAAGCATAGCTACTGGCGAATAGGTTTCGTCATAATCAACTCCTTGTTTTTGACGATATCCTTTTGCCACTAATCTAGCCTTAAAGGTAACAACATTACCTTCCATGTCGGTTTTCTTCTTGAAAACCCACTTGCACCCTATGGGTTTAATCCCTTCAGGTGGGTCAACCAAGTCCCATACTTGATTTTCATACATGGAATCCATTTCCGACTTCATGGCCTCAAGCCATTTGTCCCTTTCTGAATTTTTCAGAACATCTTCATAACTGATAGGTTCGTCATCGCCAATGAGCAACACGTCGTTCGATTCACTTACGAGAAATCCGTATCTCTCTGGAATGTTGCGTGTCCTATCAGACCTACGAAGAGGAGGTGTAGTTTTAGGTTCAACTGATAGCTCATCACTATGAATTATCGGTTGTGGGCCTAGACTAGGTGTCTCTGTGATGTCTATTGGAGTTTCTTGAACTTCATCAAGTTCAATCCCACTCCCACTGTTTTCTTGCAAAAGAAACTCTTTCTCTAGAAATACAGCATGCCTTGAGACAAACACCTTTTGTTCCAAGGGATGATAGAATTGGTAACCCTTCGTTTCCTTAGGGTATCCAATAAATAGACATTTATCAGACTTAGCATCCAATTTGTCTGATACAACCCGCTTCACATAAGCAGGACAACCCCATATCTTAAGGTGAGTTAAGTGAGGTTTCTTACTATTCCAAATCTCATATGGAGTAGTAGAGACTACCTTGGTCGGGACTCTGTTTAGCAAGTAAACAGCTGTCTTAAGTGCATAGCCCCAAAAGGATTTTGGAAGAGTTGCATGATTCATCATAGACCTAACCATGTCCATCAAGGTTCGGTTGCGCCTCTCAGATACACCATTATGCTGTGGTGTATACGGCGGAGTCCATTGGGACAATATCCCATTGTCCCTTAGATAATCTTGAAACTCTTGACTTAAGTATTCACCACCTCGATCGGATCGAAGTATTTTAATACTTTTGCCAAGCTGTTTCTCTACTTCATTTCTGAACTCTTTGAATTTCTCAAAGGCTTCAGATTTGTGTTTCATCAAGAACACATACCCGAATCGTGAGTGATCATCGATGAAGGTGATGAAGTAGCTATAGCCTCCTTGTGAAAGAGTTGACATTGGTCCACATACATCGGTATGTATTAGACCAAGCAATTCTCCCACTGGATTACCTTTTCCGGGAAAGGGTAATTTGGTCATCTTGCCTTTTAAGCACGATTCGCATGTATCAAATGAACCGGGTTCAAATGATTCCAAAATTCCACATCGGTGTAATTCGGTCATGCGTTTCTTACTTATATGGCCAAGACGACAGTGCCACGTGTAGGAGTCTATTTGATTATCTATTCGAGCACGTTTGTTGCTTACTTCGATATTGAAAACGTCACTGGATAAATCTAACGTGTAGATGCCATTGCACAAAGTTCCATTCCCATAAAGAACGCCATTTAAAGTTATGTAACAACAATTGTTACTAAAAGTTAAATGATAACCCTTTTCATTCAAACATGAAATAGATACAATGTTCTTTATTAACGAAGGAACGAAATAACAATTATCCAATTCTAAGACACGTCCAGTTGGGAGCTTTAGCAAATATGTTCCGATGGCAATAGCAGCAATCCTTGCTCCATTTCCAACCCGCAAATTCGCTTCTCCCTTGACGAGCCTTCTTCTATTCCTTAGCCCCTGTATGTCATTACATATATGTGAGCTACACCCAGTATCAAGTACCCAGGTATCTGAGGAAATAGAGTGACATTCAATAACGAAGATACCTGAAGAGGATGGGGCATCGGATGCCTTCTTCTTCACGGACTCAAGATAAATCTTGCAGTTTCTTCGCCAGTGACCTTCCTTGCCACAGTGATGGCAAGTTCCTTTTGGTTTCTTTTCAGTTTTCTTGGCCTTTTTCTTCTTCCCTTTGTTCTGTTCTTTGGCCTTCCTCTTAGAACCTTTCTTCGAGGAACCAACTAACAGTACCGCTTTATGATCTGGCTTTACAGAAGGCTCCACAGTCTTCAGCATGTTGATCAACTCAGGAATGGTAGTATCCAGTTTGTTCATCCGATAGTTCATCACAAATTGTGAACAACTCTTGGACAAACAACTCAGAATTAAGTCAATACTTAGTTCATGATCCATTGCAAAACCGAGTGCGCTCAGTCGCTCAATGTACCCCAACATCTTTAACACAAACTGCGAGGCAGAAGTGCCTTCCTGCATCTTAGTGGTGAAGAGGAGTCTGGAGACCTCGAACCTTTCGGATCTCGCCTGCTCTTCAAACAACTCATGAAGATGGAAGATGATGGTATTAGCATCCATATGCTCATGTTGCTTTTGCAACTCAGGTACCATAGAGGCTAGCATGATGCAACTCGCAAGTTCAGAATCGGTCACATGTTTCTGATAGGCCAACAATTGGTCTGGAGTTGCATTTTCTGGAGGATGGGTGGGAAGTTGTTCTTCAAGGACATAAGCAAGCTTCTCTGCCTTGAGGACTATCCTCAGGTTTCGAAGCCAGTCCATGTAGTTCGGCCCAGTCAGTTTATTTGTGTCCAAAATGGAACGCAAGTTCAGAGAAGACATGATCGAGTGATTATCCTAGAAATACAAATTGAGATTATGTGAGAAGATTTATTAAAGAATGTATCAACATACATAAATAAAATCCTATTTATTTTTCAAATTGAATAACCCTTATTATCAATTCGGGAGATCGTAGGAACATCTCCAAATAGGTTGATATCCAACCATAGGTAAGAATCACCATGGCTGTGGCCATCAAGTTTTTCTTAGCTATGAAGGTAGGTAATTATACCGATTACATATCACGTATATGTAACTATCACGTTATGCTATCAACTAATTGAATGTTTGCATAAATCATTGGGTTGTTAACTCATTAACAAGTATGCATCATATACATAGCACCCAACTGCACCTCTCTTCACATCGACCTTGGCTGTGGCACAACAAATCGATGCTCCAAGCTTAAGGCTGACCCATTAATCAAGAAATAGTTTTAATATGGTTGGAGCTCATTCAACCGTTTAGTCAGGCTTGGATGTGTCCAACAACCAAAACTAAGGATTGACCTCTGACTCCAACTATATATTCATAAACTAATTCCATGGTTTGAACATGTTAAGGTTCAAGTCGGGCATGGATGTGTCCATCAACCCAAGCGAGAAACAAAACTCCGATTCTAACCATATTAATGGAAGGTGTTGCCTTAATATTTTGTAAGGGGTTTTGGTCTCATCTTTTCTAAGCACATTCATGACATGTGTCATGACTAACGATTTCCTTAATAAAGTATGTATGTGACTTAATTATCAAGTCTCATGAATTGAATTAGGAACCGGATTTCCTTAATTCTAATTTCACACTTTATTAAAGGAATTGTTTGGGAAACAATTTCCTAAATTGTCATAATTAATTTCGGAAATAATATGTTCAAGACTTTGATTTCTCTAAATCAAATCTTATTAAATTAAGAGACAAATCCCTTAATTCAACTACAATTATTT
>JAGFNQ010004280.1:0-56003 GCA_024364735.1 Boesenbergia rotunda
TTGGAGTTTCTTGAACTTCATCAAGTTCAATGCCACTTCCACTGTTTTCTTGTAAAAGAAATTCTTTTTCCAGAAATACAGCATGCCTTGAAACAAACACCTTTTGTTCCAAGGGATGATAGAATTGGTAACCCTTTGTTTCCTTAGGGTATCCAATAAATAGACATTTATCAGACCTAGCATCCAATTTGTCTGATACAGTCCGCTTCACATAAGCAGGACAACCCCATATCTTAAGGTGAGTTAAGTGAGGTTTCTTACTATTCCATGTCTCATATGGAGTAGTAGAGACTACCTTGGTCGGGACTCTGTTTAGCAAGTAAACAGCTGTCTTAAGTGCATAACCCCAAAAGGATTTTGGAAGAGTTGCATGATTCATCATTGACCTAACCATGTCCATCAAGGATCGGTTGCGCCTCTCAGATACACCATTATGCTGTGGTGTATACGGCGGAGTCCATTGGGAAATATCTCAATGTCCCTTCGATAATCTTGAAATTCTTGACTTAAGTATTCACCACCCCGATCGGATCGAAGTATCTTAATACTTTTGCCAAGCTGTTTCTCTACTTCATTTCTGAACTCTTTGAATTTCTCAAAGGCTTTAGATTTGTGTTTCATCAAGAACACATGCCCGAATCGTGAGTGATCATCGATAAAGGTGATGAAGTAGCTATAGCCTCCTTGTGCAAGAGTTGACATTGGTCCACATACATCAGTATGTATTAGACCAAGCAATTCTCCCACTGGATTACCTTTTCCGAAAAAGGGTAATTTGGTCATCTTGCCTTTTAAGCATGATTTGCATGTATCAAATGAATCGTGTTCAAATGATTCCAAAATTACACATCGGTGTAATTTGGTCATGCGTTTCTTACTTATATGGCCAAGACGACAATGCCACGTGTAGGAGTCTATTCGATTATCTATTCTAGCATGTTTGTTGCTAACTTCGATATTGAAAACGTCACCGGATAAATCTAACGTGTAGATACCATTGCACAAAGTTCCATTCCCATAAAGAACGTCATTTAAAGTTATGTAACAACAATTGTTACTAAAAGTTAAATGATAACCCTTTTCATTCAAACATGAAATAGATACAATGTCTTTATTAACGAAGGAACAAAATAACAATTATCCAATTCTAAGACACGTCCTGTAGGGAGCTTTAGCAAATATGTTCCGATGGCAACAGCAGCAATCTTTGCTCCGTTTCCAACTCGCAAATTCGCTTCTCCCTTGACGAGTCTTCTTCTATTCCTTAGCCCCTGTATGTCATTACATATATGTGAGCTACACCCAGTATCAAGTACCCAGGTGTTTGAGGAAATAGAGTGACATTCAATAACGAAGATACTTGAAGAGGATGGGGCATCGGATGCCTTCTCTTTCAAGGACTCAAGATAAACCTTGCAGTTTCTTCGCCAGTGACCCTCCTTGCCATAGTGATGGCAAGTGCCTTTTAGGGTATTTTCAGTCTTTTTGGCCTTTTTCTTCTTTCCCTTATTCTGTTCTTTGGCCTTCCTCTTAGAACCTTTCTTCGAGGAACCAACTAACAGTACCGTCTTTTGATCCTGCTTCACAGAAGGCTCTACAGTCTTCAGCAGGTTGAGCAACTCAGGAAACTGGTCTGGAGTTGCATTTTCAGGAGGACGGTTGGGAAGTTGATCTTCAAGGACATAAGCAAGCTTCTCTGCCTTGAGGACTATCCTCAGGTTTCGAAGCCAGTCCATGAAGTTTGGCCCAGTCAGTTTATTGGTGTCCAAAATGGAACGCAAATTCAGAGAAGACATGATCGAGTGATTATCCTAGAAATACAAATTGAGCTTATGTGAGAAGAATGATTAAAGAATGTATCAACATACATTAATAAAATCCTATTTATTTTTCGAATTGAATAACCCTTTTTATCAATTCGGGAGATCGTAGGAACATCTCCAAATAGGTTGATATCCAACCATAGATAAGAACCACCATGGCTGTGGCCATCAAGTTGTTCTTAGCTATGAAGGTAGGTAATTATACCGATTACATATCACATATATGTAACTATCACTTTATGCTATCAACTAATTGAATGTTTGCATAAATCATTGGGTTGTTAACTCATTAACAAGTATGCAACATTATACATAGCACCCAACTGCACCTCTCTTTACATCGACCTTGGCTGTGGCACAACAAATCGATGCTCCAAGCTTAAGGCTGACCCATTAATCAAGAAATAGTTTTAATATGGTTGGAGTTCATTCAACCGTTTAGTCAGGCTTGGATGTGTCCAACAACCAAAACTAAGGATTGACCTCTGACTCCAACTATATTATTCATAAACTAATTCCATGGTTTGAACATGTTGAGGTTCAAGCCGGGCATGGATGTGTCCATCAACCCAAACGAGAAACAAAACTCCGATTCCAACCATATTAATGGAAGGTGTTGGCCTTAATATTTTGTAAGGGGTTTTGGGTCTCATCCTTTCTTTTCTAAGCACATTCATGACATATAATCATGTCATGACTAACGATTTCCTTAATAAAGTATATATGTGACTTAATTTATCAAGTCTCATTAATTGAATTAGGAACCGGATTTCCTAATTCCAATTTCATACTTTATTCAAGGAATTGATTTGGGAAACAATTTCCTAAATTGTCATAATCAATTTCGCAAATAATATGTTTAAGACTTTGATTTCTCTCAATCAAATCTTATTAAATTAAGAGACATGAGTCCTTAATTCAACCACATATTATTTTCATGAAAATCTCATTTAAGAAAACTCTATAGGAAACTATTTTCCTAATTAATTTTGGAGACAACAATATGTAAGAGCATCACCTCTTAAATCATATTTTATTCATGGATTTAATTAATTACAACAAATCGTTTTCTAAGGGTGGCTCCCCGAGGCTCAGATACCCAAAGAAAAGTAATTTGTCGTAAATCCAATTTGGTCCGCTTCGGAAGCGTAACCAAATTAAACATGACAATCTCATTTAAAATTGGGAAATTAAATTACAACAACTAACTTTAAATTGGACGGCTCCCCGAGGCTCAATCCAAAATAAAGAATTTTGTTGTCAATTTAAAAACCAATTCAAATTTAATTGTCAATTAATTGTCCATAAATTTGTCTAGACTTTCTTGAAAGAAAGTGCCCAAAATTGCGAGATTTCATAATAGGTTTTTAGAATAATTGTAAGTTTCTGGTACAAAGAAAACTTACATATTTCCAAAATTGGAAAATTTCTAAAATAGAAAAATTTCCAAAATTGGAAAGTTTCCAAAGATGGGAAGTTTTCACAATTATTATAAAATTTCAGAAACTAGAAAATTTCAAAAGTTTGTGAAATTTCATGAGGATTTCCAAACTTAAAATTCCTAAATCTAAAATTTATTATAATTTGAAAGTTTCCATAATTGAAAATTTTTTCCAAAATTGAGATCATGACAAAGTTTTCCGCAAAACAATAATATGATTATGTCGAACACTAACAGGCTCTGATACCACTGTAGGGACCAGGTGCATGTTGACAAGGATACGGGTTTGTAAATTTTAAAATATTTACGTGCAGCGGAAGAATTAGGATAAAATAATTTCTTAAATTATTTTAACCACGTATCTAGCATGCGACCTTATGATGTGTGGACATGATCATAAATTAAAATTTTGCAGAAAAAGTAAACTAATTTACTTTGTACCTCGCGTAACTCGAAGAAAGGGACGAGATCCAACCGTAGCGTCCCTTGGAAGCTCCGCCTCTATTCGCGTCCACGCCGAGTTCTCTTCGGGATGACTTCGCAAAGTCACGAGTTTTGTGCCGATGAGAACTACTAGATTCTCTAAAGGCACAACTAGAAGATCAAGAGAGAAGAAATGAAACTAACCACCATGTAACGAAATCAAAATTCCGGGAAAGGAAAGAAGGAGTCGCGATTCGTATCTTCTTCTTCGGCACCTTCTTAGCTGATGAAGCTCTCGGCCACCCTTGGGATGTGCGCCGGCCCTAGGGGAGGAGAGAGAGCCGACCCTAGAGAGAGAGAGGGGGGCCGGCCCTAGAGAGAGAGAGAGAGAGGGAGCTACTAATCTCTTGATAACTCAATTGAGGAATTCAAGCCTAGCCTTGGTTCCTTTATATAGTAGCCTCTCCCTTGCCATGCCTCCCCTTTAACGGAATTAACGGAATAAATTTTCATAAGAAATTTATCTTATAAATTTTCTTATTAATTATTCCGTTATGCCAAGTTTTATTATAACTAATTTTATAATAAAACAAATACATCTCTCCTTTTAATTATGGAATAAATTTTCATAAAATTTATTATATAAATTTTCTCATCATGGAAAAATCAATTCATAATTGATTTTATAGAATAAAAATAAACCATTTAAAGTTTATTTTAATCTCCATAAAAAGAATAAATTTATTATATAAATTTTTCTTTATCATGGAAAAATCAATTCAAAATTGATTTTATAAAATAAACCAATCCATGGTTCATTTTAATTTCCATAAAAAGAATAAATTTATTATATAAATTTTTCTTGTCATGGAAAAATCAATTCATAATTGATTTTATAAAATAAAAATAAACCATTTAAAGTTTATTTTAATTTCCATGAAAATAAATTTATTTATCCATAATTTATAAAACAAATCGCGCTAGATTTATTTTATTAATTAAACCAAATTAATTGGTTTCTCCCCTTTGTTGTGGCCGGCAAAACCAAAGAGGGTTGGCACCCTCTTTGGCCAGCCAAACCGAGCCGATCCCATCGCGAATTAAACTCATTTAATTCGCCCGATAAGCCTTCAAAAGACTTAGCCATTTTAAGCTTCCGTTGCGCCTCTGATTAACTCAGATTCGACTTATTTCTCTTGATCGGAAAATCTAATTTTCAACTCATTTTAAATCCCTTGGATTACTCGTAGTGCGTGTGACTAAATAGGCTTTCGATTTATGTTGGCCGTCTATATTCAACTAATTATAGAACGATCATGAGTGGCACCTAGTAGTACATCATGACCCCCAATTAATCGAAAGATCAACGATTGACCTCAGAAGTAATTCTGAACCCCTTCAGCAGCTCTAATGAATCGTGCCCCATTCCCTTCACCATCTTATACCCACTTGGTTTAGGACATGGTCTGTGTGTGTCAGTCCCCACTAGGCTGACTACGTCACACCTAGCCCAATTAGTGTCTTTCTCGTCCTTTGGATTTCTATTTACTCTCATGTATTTAAGAGACACATACTCTAAACATGATATGCTCTGGCCAGAGGCTTTGAGTAACAATCCGATGATAGGCCTGGGTATACATCTCCTCGCAAGGAGTGGTGAATCCTTTGTAGGCTGTTCTAACATCTTCAGGCACTTCGGCTTATACCCAACCATCCTGGGTCCACACCTCCTTGGAGATGCTTGCTTAAGATGTTAAAGTATAAGTCTCCATGACCAAGATGACTTGAACACCGCAAGTCAAAGGAACATCGCACTTAAGCTGCGGTAAGAACATCACTGACCTGTCTATGTATAGACTACCATGTGAAGTTTTACAGTCAGTCACTCCAATGAACTAGTTCCCTTAACTAGCATCCATGTTTATCTCCGGACATCCCAATGTCACCAGCCAGTGAGAATCAGCTGATTAGAGAATAACGCATGCTAGTCTCAACAGAATTGATAGTGTCCGTTTTTATCAATTCATCGACAAGGGATATTTTCAATACTTCACAATTGCACATGTATAGGTAATCACTAGTTGTGATCCCATCACAAATTCTCTTATCCTGTGAATTGTATTGCGGGCATTCAGTAGATGAGTTTAAGATCCCAATCAAATACACAAATATGTATACACAAATAGTGAATTTTCATTTATTAAAATAAATGTTTACAATCATAAGGCGATTGCCTTAGGACACTTCTCTCATATCACTAACAGAATCCATTTCCGACTTCATGGCTTCAAGCCATTTATCCGTTTCTGAATTTTTCAGAACATCTTCATAACTGATAGGTTCATCATCGTTAATGAGTAACACGTCGTTCGATTCACTTATTAGAAATCTGTATCTCTCTGGAATATTGCGTGTCCTATTAGACCAACGAAGAAGTGGTGTTATTTTAGGTTCAACTGATAGCTCATCATTATAAGTTATTGGTTGTGAGTCTAGACTAGGTGTCTCTATAATGTCTATTGAAGTTTCTTGAACTTCTTCAAGTTCAATGCTACTCCCACTGTTTTCTTGTAAAAGAAATCCTTTTTCTAGAAATACAGCATGCCTTGAAACAAACACCTTTTGTTCCAAGGGATGATAGTATTGGTAACCTTTCGTTTCCTTAGGGTATCCAATAAATTGACATTTATCATACTTAGCATCCAATTTGTCTGATACAGTCCGCTTTACATAAGCAGGACAACCCCATATCTTAAGGTGAGTTAAGTGAGATTTCTTACTATTCCACGTCTCATACATTTAAAATTTTGCAGAAAGTAAACTAATTTACTTAATAGCTCTCATAACTCGTAGAAAGAGACGAGATCCAACCGTAGCGTTCCTTGGAAGCTCCGCCTCTATTCGCGTCCACGCCGAGTTTTCTTCGGGATGACTTCACAAAGCCAAAGTTTCGTGCCGACAAGAACTACTAGATTCTCCAAAGGCACGACAAGAATATCAAGAGAGAGATGAAAAACTAACCACCAAACGAAGAATGGAATCAAGATTCCGTGAGGAAGGAAGGAGTCGCGCCCGCTTCTTCTTCTTCTTTGGCCTCTTCTTGGTGGTGGAAGCTCACGGCAAAGGGGGAAGGGCAGCCAGCCCTAGAAGAGGGAGAGGGAGAGAAGGAGAGGGAGAGAGGCTAGGCAAGAATCCTTGATCTCTTGGATTGATTTCCAAGCCTTGCCTTGGTACCTTTATATAGTAGTCTCTTAATCGCCATGTCTCCTCTTAACGGAATAAATTTTTCATAAGAAATTTATCTAATAAATTTTTCTATGAATTATTCCGTTATGTCAAAATTTTATTATAACTTAATTTATAATAAAAACAACCATGTCTCCCCTTTTATTATGGAAAGAAATTTTTTTATATAAATTTCTTTATCATGGTAAATCAATCCATTATTTATTTTATAAAATAAAATAAACCAATCCAAGGTTTATTTTAATTTCCATGAAAAATAAATCTCTTTATATAAATTTCTTTATATAAATTTATTTATATAAATTTCTTTGTATAAATTTCTTTATCCATAATTTTATAAAACAAACTGGGCTCGGTTTATTTTATAATTTGAACCAAATAATTTAGTTCTTCCCTCTTATTGTGGTCGGCCAAACAAAGAGGGTGTGGACCCACTTTGGCCGGCCAAACCCAAGCCGCGACCTCACGAATTAAACTCATTTAATTCGTTCAATATGTCTTCAAAAGACTTAGCCATTTTGTGCATCTGATGCGTCTCTGAAAAATTCAGATTCAACTTATCTCTCTTGATCGAAAAATCTAATTTTCTACTCATTTTAAATCCCTCGGATTACTCATAGTGTGTGTGACTAAATTGGATTTCGATTTATGTTGGCTGTCAATAATTTACCAATTATAGAACGATCATGAATGGCACCTAGTAGTACATCATGATCCCCAATTAATCGAAAGATCAACGGTTTACCTCCGAAATTATTCTGAAACCCTTCAGCAGCTATAATGAATCGTGACTCATTCCCTTCACCATCTTATACCCACTTGCTTCAGGACACGGTCTATATGTGTTCGGACCGGGTGCATGTTGACATGGATACGGGTTCGTAATTTTAAAAGTTAATTACATGCAGCGGAAGGTTTAGCATAAATAATTTCTCAAATTATTTCAACCACGTATCTAGCATGCAACCTTATATTGTGTAGACATGATCATAAATTAAAATTTTTGCAGAAAGTAAACTAATTTACTTGATACCTCACGTAACTCGATGTAAGGGACGAGATCCAACCGTAGCGTCCCTTGGAAGCTCCGCCTCTATTCGCGTCCACGCCGAGTTTTCTTCGGGATGACTTCGCAAAGCCACGAGTTTCGTGCCGACAAGAACTACTAGATTCTCTAAAAGCACGACAAGAATATCAAGAGAGAGAGATGGAAAACTAACCACCAAACGAAAAACGGAATCAAGATTCCAGGAGGAAGGAAGGAGTCGCGCCACGCTTCTTCTTCTTCTTCTTTGGCACCTTCTTGGTGGAGGTGGCTCACGGAAAAGGAGGTGAGGGTAGCCGACCCTAGAAGAGGGAGAGGGAGAGAAGGAGAGGAAGAGAGGCTAGGCAAGAATCCTTGATCTCTTGAATTGATTTCCAAGTCTTGCCTTTGCACCTTTATATAGTAGTCTCTTTATCGCCAAATCTCCTTTTTAATGGAATAAATTTTTCATAAGAAATTTATCTTATAAATTTTTCTATGAATTATTCCGTTATGCCAAGTTTTTATTATAACTTGTTTTATAATAAAAACAACCATGTCTCCCCTTTTATTATGGAATAAATTTTACAAGAAATTTATCTTATAAATTTCTTATGAATTATTCCGTTATGCCAAGTTTTTATTATAACTTAATTTATAATAAAAACAACCATGTCTCCCCTATTATTATGGAATAAATTTTATAAGAAATTTATCTTATAAATTTTTCCTATCATGGAAAAATCAATCCATTATTGATTTTATAAAATAAAATAAACCAATCCAAGGTTTATTTTAATTTCCATGAAAATAAATCTCTTTATATAAATTTCTTTATATAATTTCTTGATCCATAATTTTATAAAACAAACCACGCACGGTTTATTTTATAATTTGAACCAAACAATTTGGTTCTCCCTCTTATTGTGGCCGGCCAAACCAAAGAGGGTGGGGACCCTCTTTGGCCAACCAAACCAATGTCGTGACAGTACGAATTAAACTCATTTAATTCGTCCAATAAGTCTTCAAAAGACTTAGCCATTTTATGCTTCCGATGCGTCTCTGAAAAATTCAGATTTGACTTATCTCTCTTGATTGGAAAATCAAATTTTCAACTCATTTTAAATCCCTCGGATTACTCGTAGTGCGTGTGACTAAATAGGCTTTCGATTTATGTTGGCCGTCTATAAATCATCAATTATAGAACGATCATGAGTAGCACCTAGTAGTACATCATGATCCCCAATTAATCGAAAGATCAACGGTTGACCTCAGAAATTATTCTGAAACCCTTCAGCAGCTCTAATGAATCGTGCCTCATTCCCTTCACCATCTTATACCCACTTGGTTCAGGACATGGTCTATATGTGTTAGTCCCCACTAGGCTGACTACGTCACACCTAGCCCAAGTAATGTCTTTCTCGTCCAATGGATTCTAATTACTCTCATGTATTTCAGAGACTCATACTCTGAACATGTCATGCTCTGACCAGAGGCTTTGAGTAACAATCCGACGATAGGCCTTGGGTATACATCCCCTCGCAAGGAGTGGTGAATCCTTTGTAGGCTGTTCAAAGATCTTTGGGCACTTCGGCTTATACCCAACCATCCTACGTCACACCTCCTTGTAGGCGGTCCCAAGTTCTGAGACAAACTTCTTGATCCAGACTGCTTCTTTTGTTGCTTCCGAAGCCACAATATATTCCGCTTCCATGGTAGAATCCGCTACAGTGTCTTGCTTGGAACTCTTCCAACTTATTACGCCTCCATTCAAAGTAAATACGTACCCAGACTGAGATTTGGAGTCATCCTTATTTGTCTGGAAACTGGCATCTGTATACCCACGTATTACCATATCTCCTTCTTCATATATTAGGAACACATCCTTAGTTCTTCTTAAATACTTAAGGATTGTCTTGACAGCCGCCCAATGATCCATTATTGGATCATACTGGTATCTGCTCGTGACACTCAGAGCATACGATACATCGGGCCTAGTACATAACATAGCATACATGATAGATCCTATCGCGGATGCATAAGGAATCTTATTCATGCAAATCCTCTCATCTTCTGTGCGCGGACACATAGTCTTTGAAAGGTTGATCCAATGCTTGATGGGAAGGTAACCTTTCTTGGATTCCGACATGCTAAACGTTTTTAGCACTCGGTCTATATATGTAGACTGAGAAAGACCAATCAACCGTTTTGATCTATCTCTATAGATTCTAATCCCAAGGATATAGGTCGCTTCTCCCAGGTCTTTCATGGAGAAAGTTTTGGACAACCAAATTTTATCCGACTGTAAGACTGATATATCGTTTCCTATAAGCAATATGTCATCGACATATAATACTAGGAATACGACTGCACTCCCACTAACCTTCTTGTACACACAAGGTTCGTCAGGATTTTGTGAGAAATCAAACTCTTTGATTGTCTCATCAAAACAGATGTTCCAGCTCCTGGATGCTTGCTTCAGTCCATATATGGATCGTCGAAGCTTGCATATTTTGATTTTATCAACCGATGTGAAACCTTCAGGTTGTATCATGTATACATCCTCAAGCAGGTTTCCATTAAGGAAAGCTGTTTTCACATCCATTTGCCATATCTCATAATCATAATGAGTTGCTATGGCCAGGAGCATCCGAATGGATTTAAGCATAGCTACTGGCGAATAGGTTTCGTCATAATCAATTCCTTGTTTCTGACGATATCCTTTTGCCACTAATCTAGACTTAAAGGTAACAAGATTACCTTCCATGTCGATTTTCTTCTTGAAAACCCACTTGCACCCTATGGGTTTAATCCTATCAGGTGGGTTAACCAAGTCCCATACTTGATTTTTGTACATGGAATCCATTTCCGACTTCATGGCTTTAAGCCATTTGTCCCTTTCTGAACTTTTCAGAACATCTTCATAACTGATAGGTTCGTCATCGCTTATGAGTAACACGTCGTTCGATTCACTTATGAGAAATCCGTATCTCTCTGGAATATTACGTGTCCTATCAGACCTACGAAGAGGTGGTGTTATTTTAGGTTCAACTGATAGCTCATCATTATGAGTTATTGGTTGTGGGTCTAGACTAGGTGTCTCTTTAATGTCTATTGGAGTTTCTTGAACTTCATCAAGTTCAATGCCACTCCCACTATTTTCTTGTAAAAGAAATTTTTTTTCCAGAAATACAGCATGCCTTGAAACAAACACCTATTGTTCCAAGGGATGATAGAATTGGTAACCCTTTGTTTCCTTAGGGTATCCGACAAATAGACATTTATCAGACTTAGCATCCAATTTGTCTGATACAGTCTGCTTCACATAAGCAGGACAACCCCATATCTTAAGGTGAGTTAAGTGAGGTTTCTTACTATTCCACGTCTCATATGGAGTAGTAGAGGCTACCTTGGTCGGGACTCTGTTTAGCAAGTAAACAGCTGTCTTAAGTGCATAGCCCCAAAAGGATTTTGGAAGAGTTGCATGATTCATCATGGATCTAACCATGTCCATCAAGGGTCGGTTACACCTGTCAGATACACCATTATGCTGTGGTGTATATGGCGGAGTCCATTGAGACAATATCCCATTGTCCCTAAGATAATCTTGAAACTCTTGACTTAAGTATTCACCACCTCGATCAGATCAAAGTATCTTAATACATTTGCCAAGTTGTTTCTCTACTTCATTTCTGAACTCTTTGAATTTGTCAAAAGCTTCAGATTTGTGTTTCATCAAGAACACATACCCGAATCGTGAGTGATTATCGATAAAGGTAATGAAGTAGCTATAGCCTCCTTGTGCAAGAGTTGACATTGGTCCATATACATCAGTATGTATTAGACCAAGCAATTCTCCCACTGGATTACCTTTTCCGAAAAAGGGTAATTTGGCCATCTTGCCTTTTAAGCATGATTCGCATGTATCAAATGAACAGGGTTCAAATGATTCCAGAATTCCACATCGGTGTAATTTGGTCATGCGTTTCTTACTTACATGGCCAAGACGACAATGCCACGTATAGGAGTCTATTTGATTATCTATTCGAGTACGTTTGTTGCTAACTTCGATATTGAAAACGTCATCGGATAAATCTAACGTGTAGATACCATTGCACAATGTGCCGGTCCCATAAAGAACAACATTTAAAGTTATGTAACAATAATTGTTACTAAAAGTTAAATGATAACCCTTTTCATTCAAACATGAAATAGATACAATGTTCTTTATTAATGAAGGAACAAAATAACAATTATCCAATTCTAAGACACGTCTAGTAGGGAGCATTAGCAAATATGTTCCGATGGAAACAGCAGCAATCTTTGCTCCATTTCCAACTCGCAAATTCGCTTCTCCCTTGACGAGTCTTCTTCTATTCCTTAGCCCCTTTATGTCATTACATATATGTGAGCTACACCCAGTATCAAGTACCCAGGTGGTTGAGGAAATAGAGTGACATTCAATAACGAAGATACCTGAAGAGGATGGGGCATCGGATGCCTTCTTCTTCAAGGACTCAAGATAAACATTGCAGTTTCTTCGCCAGTGACCCTCCTTGCCACAGTAATGACAAGTGCCTTTCGGTGTCTTTTCAGTCTTTTTGGCCTTTTTCTTCTTTCCTTTATTCTGTTCTTTGGCCTTCCTCTTAGATCCTTTCTTTGACGAACCAACTAACAGTACCGTCTTTTGATCCTGCTTCACAGAAGGCTCTACAGTCTTCAGCAGGTTGAGCAACTCAGGAATGGTAGTCTCCAGCTTGTTCATCCGATAGTTCATCACAAATTGTGAATAACTTTTAGGCAAACAATGCAGAATTAAGTCAATACTTAGTTCATGATCCATTGCAAAACCGAGTGTTCCCAGTCGCTCAATGTACCCCAACATCTTCAACACAAACTGTGAGACAGAAGTGTCTTCCTGCATCATAGAGGTGAAGAGGAGTCTGAAGACCTCGAACCTTTCGGATCTTGCCTGCTCGTCAAATAACTCATGAAGATGGAAGATGATGGTATAAGCATCCATATGCTCATGCTGCTTTTGCAGCTCAGGTGCCATAGCGGCTAGCATGATGCAATTCGCAAGTTCAGAATCGGTCGCATGTTTCTGATAGGACACTAACTGGTCTGGAGTTGCATTTTCTTGAGGACGGTTAGGAAGTTGATCTTCAAGGACATAAGCAAGCTTCTCTGCCTTGAGGACTATCCTCAGGTTTCGATGCCAGTCCATGAAGTTTGGCCCAGTCAGTTTATTGGTGTCCAAAATGGAACGCAAATTCAGAGAAGACATGATCGAGTGTTTATCCTAGAAATACAAATTGAGCTTATGTGAGAAGAATAATAAAGCATGCATCAACATACATTAATTAAATCCTATTTATTTTTCGAATTGAATAACCCTTTTTATCAATTCGGGAGATCGTAGGAACATCTCCAAATAGGTTGATATCCAACCATAGATAAGAACAACCATGGCTGTGGCCATCAAGTTATTCTTGGCTATGAAGGTAGGTAATTATACCGATTACATATCACATATATGTAACTATCACTTTATGCTATCAACTAATTGAATGTTTGCATAAATCATTGGGTTGTTAACTCATTAACAAGTATGCAACAATATACATAGCACCCAACTGCACCTCTCTTTACATCGACCTTAGCTGTGGCACAACAAATCGATGCTCCAAGCTTAAGGCTGACCCATTAATCAAGAAATAGTTTTAATATGGTTGGAGCTCACTCAACTGTTTAGTCAGGCTTGGATGTGTCCAACAACCAAAACTAAGGATTGACCTCTGACTCCAACTATATTTATCATAAACTAATTCCATGGTTTGAACATGTTGAGGTTCAAGTCGGGCATGGATGTGTCCATCAACCCAAACGAGAAACAAAACTCCGGTTCTAACCATATTAATGGAAGGTGTTGGCCTTAATATTTTGTAAGGGGTTTTGGGTCTCATCCTTTCTTTTCTAAGCATAGTCATGACATATAATTATGTCATGTACTAACGATTTCCTTAATAAAGTATGTATGTGACTTAATTTATCAAGTCTCATTAATTGAATTAGGAACCGGATTTCCTAATTCTAATTTCATACTTTATTCAAGGAATTGTTTTGGGAAACAATTTCATAAATTGTCATAATCAATTTCGGAAATAATATGTTTAAGACTTTGATTTCTCTAAATCAAATCTTATTAAATTAAGATACAGATTCTCTTAATTCAACCACATATTATTTTCATGAAAATCTCATTTAAAAAAACTCTATAGGAAACCATTTTCCTAATTAATTTTGGAGACAACAATATGTAAGAGCATCACCTCTTAAATCAAATACGAAAATTATCGTTTGAGAATCACCTCAAAATTTCCAAGATTTGATTACATATTTTATTTATGGATTTATTGATTTCAACAAATTATTTTCTTTGGGTGGCTCCCCGAGGCTCAGATACCCAAAAAAAAGAATTTGTTGTAAATCTAATTTGGTCCGCTCCCCGAGGCGTAACCAAATTAAACATGACAATTTTATTCAAAATAGGAAATTAAATTACAACAACTAACTTTAAATTGGACGGCTCCCCGAGGCTCAATCCAAAATAAAGAATTTTGTTAATAATTTAAAACCAATTCGAATTTAATTGTCAATTAATAATCCATAAATTTGTCTAGACTTTCTTGAAAGAAAGTGCCCAAAATTGCGAGATTTCATAATAGGTTTTCAGAATAATTGTAAGTTTCTGGTACAAAGAAAACTTACATATTTCCAAAATTGGAAAATTTCCAAAATAGAAAATTTCCAAAATTAGAAAGTTTCCAAAAATGGGAAGTTTTCACAATTATCATAAAATTTTAGAAACTAGGATATTTCAAAAGTTTGCGAAATTTCATGAGGATTTTCAAACTTTGAAATTCCTAAATCTAAAATTTATCATAATTGGAAAGTTTTCATAATTGGAAAATTTTCCAAAATTGAGATCATGACAAAGTTTTCTGCAAAACAATTATATGATTATGTCGAACACTAACCGGCTCTGATACCACTGTTGGGACCGGGTGCATGTTGACATGGATACGGGTTCGTAATTTTAAAATTTAATTACATGTAGCGGAAGGTTTAGCATAAATTGTAACACCCGCCTTTTTCCCTGTAACGCCCGCCCTTATATCTACTCTCAGGGCGGGGTTACGTACTAGTCATTCATAAAATTTTAACATAACATAAGAACAAAAGTTCAAGGACTAAGGACTGAGCATGCTTGTTTAAAACTATCAAAGTTATTCTATAACATGATAAGTTCACCAGTAATTCAACTCATAACATAATCAAGTATAAGAGACATCCAAGGGTAATCACTATCATGCAATATCAATCCTAATCACTAACACTCATTGTCAAGGAACATAAACATGAGCATAATAAAGTAGATATAAGAATCATTCTTTCCCGAGCCACCACCCCACACATCTTCAGCCTCCTGCCTCTTCCTTTAGTTTAAGTGTTCCTTATCCTTATCTGCAGCATAAGATAACACATAAACTAGTAAGCACAAAGGCTTAGTAAGGATCCTGTCCTACTCGCAAAATCCCTACGAAAGCATACAACATGTACACATAATAAATCATAAGCATGAGTTCATCATAGCATACTAAATATCAAAGTTTCTAAGCATGCAGTATATAGTATCCTAAGCATACCCATCACATATAATAAATGTTTTTCAAAACAATTCCATATAGGTATTACTTAAAAATACATCCATATCATATAGGGCCCAGTTGTGTACCACATGATGCGCGTTCCCTAATGAGTTGGGGTAGCGAGCCACCAATTCCATTAGAGCAGGACCCTTACGTCCTACCGGAGCCATGACCTTAGGTTAACATGCACCCCGGATTTGTTTAACGACCCCCTTACGAGTCGGGTACACAACTTACAAAGTAAAATACTTATCATGTCTTTACATATATGCTAAGGAGTACTCCAAATTCACTTCTCAAGGGACACACCACTCTTCCAGGGTGTTTCTGATCCCATAGGGACACACCTCACAACATAAGGGTGTTCTTGATCCCATACTTAGTGGAGTATCCTTTCAAGCATTTCATCATACATATCACATGCAATCTCATAAGGGTGCCCCATGGGCTGTAAGACATGCTCATACATACATCATAATTCAACCACTTAAACATACTTTAGATATGACAAGATTTGGCCACATAGATCATACTCATATCATAGGAAGTGGTAGCATGCTAACAATTAAGGTTTCCAATCAAACATTTCATTTAACATCACATGCATATACATATCATCATCCCCAAACATAAGCATATCTCCTAGGGTACATCCCATACAAGCATCACATATATATATATCATGTATCGTACTAAGCATAGCATACATCAAGGGATACTCAACCTTCACAAACCAAATGGTTCATGCCCTGGGCCGAAAGTCATGCTAGGGGGGAGTTAAAGTTTTCCAATCAAACATTCCATTTAAACATCACATGCATATACATATCATCATCCCCAAACATAAGCATATCTCATAGGGTAGTTTAACATTCACAAACCCTAATCTTAGGGGGTTGGCCGAAAGTCATAGGGTAGGGAAAATTAGGGTTTTTGCAATGAAACATTCACACAGACATTTATATAAACACCTTGTATACAATATCATACAATATACTAAGCATGAATATATTATAAGATAATTCAACCCTCACTAACCCTAGTTCCATGCCTTGGCCGAAACCCATCCAAACCCTAAACCCTAGTTTTTGTCATCACAAAATGAAGGGACACAACATATGTGTATACTCTAAGTCCCAAGGGGCCTCCTCATGCATCAAGGAGTAACCAAAGTCTCCCCCTTGGGGGTGGCCGAAACCTATACGAGGGTAAACCCTAGGTTTTGTTCACAACATTTTGAAGGAAACAACATATACATATACCCTAAGTTCCAAGGGGTCTTCTCATGCATCAAGGAGTAACCAAGGCCTTCCCCTAAGGGGTGGCCAAAACTCATCATGGGGAAAATCCCCATTTTCGAAACAATCAAGGAGAAAAAAAAACATACAATAACCATTACACTGTAGGCGAGGGGATACATACATCCTTTCGCTTGAATTTCTCCTTCTCTTACTCCTTAGGGTACCCTTGGTTGAAGGAAAGGTGAGAATTTCCCTTGTTAGTCTTCTCTAGCACTCTTGGCCCTAGTAGAGGGCAAGATCCTTGAATGGTTCTCCTTCCTTCCAAATTCCCTAGGGTTAGAACCCTAGGGTGCACTTTTCGAAAATGAAAAAGGGAGAAGGGGGCTTGAGGTTTCGATGGTGAGAGTGAGGAAGAAGAAGAGAGGAAGTTATTCCAACCTCTCCCTCTCTTATTTATACTTTTCTCATGAAGGGACATGTCTCTTCACTTCCCTAGCTTTAACAAGCATGTTTCTTATTCTCTCAACATGAAACATGGCTTGGTGCAATGGTTAAGACATTGTTAGTGCAACTAGGAGGTTCAAGGTTCAATCCTTGCTTCCTCCTTTCTACATCTTCTTTTTATCACATTTTGCACTAATCCACATCCAAGCCCATTAAGCCAAGCCCATCATGAAATTTCATAATAATAATGTTTCATGAATTCATAATATTTCATATGGGAAAATTTTGGGGTGTTACATTCCCCCACCTTGTGGTGTGGCGAGAAAGGCGTCGTTACGCTAAACATACATGTGCATAAAAACATCTTAATACAGCGGAATCATTTTTTTTCTAAACATGCTTTTAACCATGCAACTAACTCGTGAAACATTTATACATGTCTAAACTTGTCATTCATGAATCTAGTATCATTGAACCTAGCATATTATCAACATGCATGGCATCATGATATAATCATTCCATAGCCTATTCATAGTCATCATAAGTAGCACATAACTTATCCGTAAACTTCATAAGTCTTAAGTCATTCATTAGGCATACCCATCGTAAACATAGCATAAAATCTAAGAAAGCATTTCAAAACCCAAGACATGTGATACGTGTAAATATAAGATTCCTTTGCCATGTCACTGCCACACACACACATGCTCTTGCATCTCCTGCTGCTTCCCTTAGTAACCTCATACTTGATCTGCGGTACGAGGAAAATAAAACTATAAGTACACAGGCTTAGTAAGACCCTTTCCTACTCACTAAAACCATATGTCACTTAAACATAAACATATCAAGTATCTTGACATAACATAACTTTGAACATAAACTTAAACATGGTCATGACATAAGTCATAAGCATATGAACAACTACATAGCATGATTCCTAACCTAACCATAGATCTACAACATACTTAGCATGACATAAATCTTAACATACATGAACATAAGACATACTTATACATGGCATAATTCTTAGCATACATGAACCTGAGACGTACTTATCATAGCATAAGATATAAGCATAAGCATAAGCATAAAACATAAAACGTACTTACCCTGGCGCGATGCATAACATGGATGTATGCATGAGTCAACTGCATTTACTACATAAGGATGCTTAGTTTTAAAATCATACTTTTAAATGCTTAGCATAAACATAACATCATTGGGGTCCCCTGCTTGTACCACTTACATACATCATAAGCGCGCATCCCTAAGTAAATACGAGGTAGCTAGCCTCAACCTACTAGGGTAAGGATAGCATAGTCGGTAGTCCTAGAACCGGGGCGTTCTTAAGGTGCCCATCCCTGTTGCACAGCTTCGGTAGTGCCAGAACTGTGGACAGCTTCTGTAGTCCAGAACCAGGGCGTTCTTAAGGTGCCCATCCCTTGGACCCTTACTTCGGTCCGGTACAAGCCCCATTCATTAAATAAAATAACTATGCATGCTTCATCATTCATACTTGTCATTCATACTTATCATTCATACTTATTTCATATCATCGTTATGCCTTCATCATTCATGCTTATCATTCATACTTAAGGCATAACCATCATCTTCATTCATACTTATCATTCTTTATTCATAAAATAGGGCATACATGCATAATCATGTTTCTAGTCATAAACATTACCTTGGTTCATAAAGCTTGCATGATCTTGATACATAAATAAACATACACTTCAGACATGAAATATTTCATCTAGCTTACATAATCCTAGTATTCATCATAAGGCATGGATGATAAGCCACGTATAAATAGGGCATATACTACTAGGGTTCATGACATTCATTCTAAAACATGCACATACCTTCATAAATCATAAATCTATTATAATCATTTATCAACATACATGCATCATTCTAATTATCATAACATATTCCTATCTCAATTACATATAGTCATGGTATATGATTTAAATATTCATGGGTGAAGCATAACATAAAATCTAACATACATAATCATGTGATATAACACAAAAACAAAGATTTTTGTACATAAAGGTCCTTACCTCATGCTTAACTACCTACTATTATCATGGTGACTTATAAGCATACATTCTTGAGATCTTAACCCAAACCAAGCCTTAGGTTTGGGTCTTGGCCGAAACCCTAAGGGGCCATGGATCCTTAGAAAAATTTGCATAGTCATGGTCAACATCCAATCCCTTGCATATTATGTCATAGGAACCCATTGGGACCCTTGGTTGGTTTTAACCCTAAGCCTTAGACCTTATTCATGCTTTGGCCAAAACCCTAGGGAAGTAATAGTCCCATAGAAAATTCATATAAGTCACCATTTTCATTAATAACATATCATAGCAAAACATACTAATCATGCTTGGAGGTTTGAAAGTTAAACCTAGCCCTATACTTGATGTGGCCGAAGCCCTCAAGGGGTTTTAGGGTGCCAAAAACTTCCCTAAATCATAAGTTATGTCCTACATACAATCATAAAATTTTCAAGAGCACAAAAGAGAATTTACATCATCTCTAACCCCACAAAACACCCTTGGCCGAAACCCAAAAGTTCCTCTTCATGGTTTCTTCAACTTAAATCTTAAACAAAATTCTAAATCTTGTTAAGCATCAAGGAACAATCATACCACAGGTGAGAAGGGTCTTACCTTGGATTATCTTTGGTTTTTAGACCTTAAAAGAGAAGGAAATTGGAAACCCCTTTGACACTTGAACCCTCCTTGCCCTTGTAACCTTGGAAGAGAACCTAGATCTCCCAAAATAGAGCCCTTGGTGGAACTTTTCCTAAGGGAGAATCCCCTCTTGGGGTTTCGGCTACGATGAAGAAGGAGGGAGGAAGAAAGGTGACTTGATGGAAGAAGAGAAGTAACCCCCCATGCCTCTCTTTATAACTCATCAAGGAGGGTAAGTGAAGAGTCATGGTGTCTCTTCCCTTGGCGACTCTTCCTTTTCCCTAAACCTTAACCATATTCCACTTCATTTCCTCATAGCACTCCCTTACTAGGTGAATTGGTTAGTGCATGCTTGGTTGTACAAGAGGTCCAAGGTTCAATCCTTGGTGCATGCACTAATTTCCTATTTTAATTTTATTTTATTTCCTATTATTTCGAAATTTCTTTAAAAATTCCCCCATAATTATGTTAATATTTCTCATTAAAATCCATTTATTTTTATATTAAATTCTACCTAAAATCCACCAATAATCCTGGTACTAGAAAGCCCATATAAGGCCCATTAGTACTTAGTTTCTCAATTTAAATGAGAAAACCATGGGTTCCTAGGCTAAGGTTCATTCTAATATTTCTAGATCCTTCGGAAAATTATCTAGACATGCTTAATATTTTAAAGAAAATATTAAGAAAATTTTCCGGGTCATTACATAAATAATTTCACAAATTATTTTAATCACGTATCTAGCATGCAACCTTATATTGTGTAGACTGTTGGAGCAATCGGCCCTATGATGGTCCGGAGTGACCATAGGTTTTGATGTTTGGGCAAAGGGTTTAAGTTAGGTTTTCCCTTGTTATCTCATATTTGTATGTTGAGTGTGCAGGTTGTACAGGTTACACATATGGAGTTGACTGGACGACCTCGGTATGGTGAAGGGTGGCATGGAGATAAGCTGGAGGCTTGTGTGCACCCGAGGGACCTTGGAGAGCAGGGACGATGAGCTGATGGGCGCGGACTTCGAGGCATGCGTGAAGGATGGCATGGAGGCAAGCTGGAGACTTGCGTGCATCCGAGGGACGGGAGCCGAAGATGAAGAGGGTGCGAAGGCAACAGTCGAGGCTGCTGTGGAGGAGTCAGTCGAGTCGTGAGGGTACGAGTGCGAGTGAAATGTACTCGGGAAGGGAAATCCTAGGTGAGTGAGTAGGGCAGTCGACTGCCCTTGGGGCAGTCGACTGATAAAACTCACAGAAGGGTTCTGGCCTGGGACCAGTCGACTGCCCTGGGGGCAGTCGACTAGTAGGTGGCTGGTGAGCTGGAAAATTCGAACATTGGTAGTGTCAACGGTCGAATTTGGATGGCACCAGTCGACTGCCTTGGGAGCAGTCGACTGGTAGCGAGAAATCAGCCCCGAGTCCTATTTAAAGAGGACTTCGTGGTGGCTGATTTTCTTGACGAAACTTGTCTTGGTTAAGGGCAAGTTAGTAGTCTTCATGTCCAGAGCTTTGTTTGGTGTTGTGGTGAGGTTTCTCCACCCACAAGGAGTGACACGTGATAGCCGGAGGTTATCCGGGGAGTGATCCACCGACGGATTGTTGGATTAGTCACCCGGCCGGGGTGGATACCAACTAAATACGGTTTGTTAGCATTGTATTTATTGTTTTATTTGTATTTCCGCTGCGCTAACAATCTTGTAGGAAGAAGGGGTTCGGTAAATTGCTATTCACCCCCCCCCCTCTAGCGTACGACATCGATCTTACAATTGGTATCAGAGTGAAGGACCGCTCTTGATCAGACTAACCGCGGACGGAGCAAAGAAAGCTAGAGGGAAAATGGAAGAAGAAGGTCCGCTAGGATGGGATATCCGGATTCCACTTTCTTACGACCATGATGACTTCACATATTGGAAAGGTAAAATGTCATATTTTCTAATGACTAATATTGAAGATTGCATGTGTATAGAAATAGGCTTTGATTCTCCCAAGGACAAGAAGGGAAGGATTCTTAAGAAGAAGAAGTGGACTGAGGAGCAAATTCATCAATTCGAGGTCAATAACAAGGTATCCAAAATGTTAATCGATTTAATACCTAATGACATTTTGGATAGGATAGGCGAATATAGGGATGCTAAGGAACTATGGAGCAAGCTAGTGGCATTCCATGAAAATTCGACACGAGTCCAACTAACACAAGATGCAAATGAAGTAAGCTCCATGATTCAAGAAGAGGAGAGAATTGAATCATCTACACTTTCAAGTGGGGAAGAAGTGTCCACATCCTCAAGAGAAGAAGAGGAAGAAGGCTCCACATCAAGTGTAACGACCCGCCTTCTGGTACTAAGCTTTAAGGCGGATCGCTACTAACTACTAACTGACTGACTGATTAATTACTGATTTCTAATAATGCTAAACCAACTGGGAGAATTTCAAAAATTCTTATTTCGCTATTTACTGAACTAACAATTCATAAACATGCTAAAAGTACTAATTTGCCCAAAATAAAGCAAAACTTTTATTTTATTATCTTGGCAGGATTCGATACCCCAACCTCTAGGTTGCATGGCTAAAGCACTAACCAGCTGCTCTACACCACCTTTGTTTTACACAGTACCAGTCGACTGCTTATATGCCAGTCGACTGGTCGGGCCACAGAATGTTTCTGTGCCCGATACCAGTCGACTGGTATTTTCCCAGTTGACTGGTAATTCTGAAATCCCAGTTTTCAGATTTGCTAGAATTTACCAAACTTGAGCCACAATGTACCAAAATCATTTCTAACAAACATAATGGCATAAATAATGTTCCACGACTATTCTAAGGCATTTATTACATATTTTTGGAGGGTTTCTAGCATGTATAGCAACTTAGAAATCATAAAACGACATGAAGAAGCATAAACATGAATGTGCCAAGTTCGTATCAACTTCTTATTGAAACTATTCATTTCTCATATCTAAAAGCATCCTTAGCTACTACATGTCATTCTAAATGGTGCATTAATCTTAGAACAAGCATATCTCAAGTATTTAGCATATAAATCAAAAGTATCAAGTTCTTATCTCTAAAGCTTAAGCATGGATCTAAATTACCATATTGCAAGTAGTAACTCATATCATTCAACATTCGCTAAGCAAGTATTAACACAGGTAAATAAACTACTTTAATATACTAGGCACCACAAATAACGAATCTAATTAAGTTCATACATGGTTCACATAACCTATTGCGGAAAAACTAAAAGAAACATAATAAAGACTATTTCTATGCTTTGCAAGTTCCGAAGACTTTTATTCCAACTCCACCATCACACACACTTTGCATCAAGCCCGCCGCCTCCGCTACTAGTGCTTTCCTTTACCTGTATCTGCAGTATAAGGAAATGCAAACTAATAAGCATAAAGCTTAGTAAGTATCATCTAGCCTCACAAAACTATGAAAACTCGAATTATGCTTTTGTAAAACATGCTATGCACATACATGCTCATATCCATAAGAAATCATGCTAGGCTCATGCTAAAATACATATCATAGAATGTCATGGCATATAACTGAGACATGGCACATACTGAACTAAAACTGAAAAGTAAGCTATAGCATGACATACATATCTGAACTGGAACTGAAACTAACTAACATAAAACTAATTATTAAATTCACCACATGCTAATATGAATTTCTGAAAACTAAATACATATAGTAGGTGAAAATAATAATCAACTGCTGTGGGCCCGGCAATGTACCAATTGTGCGCGCATCCCTAATAAACCCGAGGTAGCAAATCCCGAATCCATTAGGGTTCTACTAGGTTATCTAAACCTAGGGGCAACTAGGAGCCCATCCCATACTAGGTTATCTAAACCTAGAGGCAACTTGGAGCCTATCCCTGGACCGAAGTCCGGTACAATGCCAACTGAAAATAAAATAGTTCTTTTATACTTTTCTTTTTCTCTTCTGATTCTTGCTTTTACTAGGTTATCTAAACCTAGGGGCAACTAGGAGCCCATCCCACTGGACCTTGGTCCCAATCATAACTGAAGCAAGAATTTCTATTCTTTAATGCTTTCTATAGCATTAGCTGACTAACAATTTAACAAACACCTTGCGACTTAACCTTTTCTTTTCTTTTAAAGTCGCTCCCTGGGCACTCGAACGTGCTCCTTAACCCGAAACTGAAGGGTAAGTGCACTCAAGCCCATCCAGGGATACCTTCAGACTCTAAAACTAATCCGAAGGGTTAATACAACGTGCTTGTTCATAATCCACGATTTCTAATCGTAGGACATACATATAAGGAAATAAAACATACAAAACGTTAATCGAAACTACTTATACTGCAGGTGAGGGATACTTACATCCTGCGCTAGGTTTTCTTACGAATAAAATCTGAAATTCCTGAGGGAACGTCGAACTACAACGTTCTTCTTGCTTCTTGGCGTTCTCCTCGCGTCTACGAGGGTCCCCGTAGAGAATAGGGCCTCTTGAGACCTTCCCTTGGCTTCCCCTTTGTCTTGGGCGGCAAAAGAAGAGGAGAAGATGAAGAAAACGCAAGAGAGGAAGAGGAGAGGTCGCGTGCGTGAGGGAGGGCGTCGGCGCCGCTAGGTTGGGAGAAAATTAACCTAAAACTCGTAACTCCCTCTTTTATACTTATGGGGGGCGAATTTACCTAATTATACCTTATCTATTGTTTCCCTTAATCTATTTCAACAAAAGCAAACCAGCCCAGCTGGTCCGCCCATTCTTCTCTCACAGGAAAGGTTGAGGGATCAAATCCCACTTACGTGATTTTTATTTTTATCCCTTTTTGCCACTTTCGTTTATGGAAAAATTCTATAAAAATATCCATAAATTTGGAATAAATTCTAAGATATTTCTAAAATTAGTTTCGAGAATTTTCGGGCGTTACAATCCCCCATACCTTATAAAAAGTTCGTCCTCGAACTTAAAACAACTCTGGGTATTTCTGCCTCATGCTGTCCTCTGGTTCCCATGTTGCCTCTTCTACTCTGTGATTTTGCCATATGACTTTCACTAATGGTACCTCCTTGTTTCGCAATTTCTTAACTGCTCGGTCTATTATCTGAATAGGCCGACTATCATAACTGAGATCTTCGCGAACTTGTACCGTCTGTGGCTCTATCACCTGGGTGGCATCTGGGATATGCTTCTTCAGCATGGAAACATGAAATACATTGTGGATAGCTGACAACTCCTGAGGTAGCTCTAACTCATAAGCTACTTTGCCAACTCTTCTAGTGATGGGGTATGGTCCTACATATCTGGGACTTAGCTTGCCCTTCTTCCCAAAACGCATTACTCCCTTCATGGGAGCCACTCTGAGGAACATTGAATCCCCAACTTCAAACTCTAATGGTCTGCGCCGTGTATCAGCATAGCTCTTCTGGCGGCTTTGAGCTGTTTCTATTTTCTGGCGGATCTGTTGTATGACTACGGTGGTATCATCTATAAGATCTGTCTGTAGGCCTAACTCTTGCCTCTCACCACCCTCGTACCAGCAGATAGGAGATCTACACCTCCGCCCATATAAAGTCTCATAGGGTGCCATGCCGATAGTGGCCTAATAACTATTGTTGTAAGCGAATTCCGCTAAGCACAAGTATCTACACCAACTGCCCTTGAAATCTAAGGCACAAGCTCTGAGCATATCTTCTAGTACTTGATTAACTCTCTCTGTCTGACCATCTGTCAGAGGATGGAAAGCTGTGCTAAACTTCAGTTTCATGCCTAGAGCTGTCTGTACGCACTCCCAGAAGTGCGAAGTGAACCTACTGTCCCTATCTGAAATGATAGTCTTAGGGACTCCATGTAATCTGACGATCCCCTTGAGGTATAACTGAGCTAGTTGTTCCATGGAATAGGAGATCCTGATGGCTAGGAAGTGGGCAGAGTTAGTCAATCTGTCTACTATTACCCAGATTGCATCATATCCATTCGTTGTTCTGGGTAGTCCCACTATGAAATCCATGGAAATATCTTCCCATTTCCATTCTGGAATCTGAATAGGCTGCAGAACTCCACCTGGTCTCTGATGTTCTGCCTTGACTCTTTGGCATGTCAGACAGGTACTGACATATCTGGCGATGTCTCTCTTCATCCCAGGCCACCAAAAACGTCCCCTGAGGTCTTGGTACATTTTGGTGGAACCAGGATGCATCGCATAAGGAGATCTATGTGCGTCCTCTAGGATCTTCCTTCGGAGCTCTTCTTGGTTCGGAACACATAAGCGGTCACCGTAGTACAGTGTCCCATTATCTGATAGGCGAAATTCTCCATTTTCGGCTTCTGTCATCCCCTGCTTGATTTTCTGAAGGTCAGGATCTTGATCCTGTGCTGTCTGGATGTCTTCAATCAGGGTGGACACTAATGTCAAAGTGGAGAGCTGCCCAACTAAAATTTCCAGTCCGAACTCTGATAACTCTTTCCGAAGGGGCTGTGACATCGTGGACAAAGCTAGTAGGGTGGCACTAGATTTTCTGCTAAGTGCATCTGCCACCTTATTAGCTTTACCTGGATGGTAGAGGATGTCAATGTCATAATCCTTGACTAGCTCAAGCCACCTACATTGTCTCTTGTTTAGATCCTTCGGAGTAAAGAAATACTTTTGACTCTGATGATCTGTGAAAATCCTACACTGGGCTCTGTATAAGTAATGCCTCCAAATCTTGAGAGCGAACACTACTACAGCTAGCTCAAGGTCATGGGTAGGGTAATTCTTCTCATAATCCTTGAGTTGTCTAGAGGCATAGGCAATAACCTTGCCATTCTGCATCAGTTACTGCTCCATGTCCTAATTTAGATGCATCGCTATATATGACAAAGCTGTCAGTGGTCTCGGGAAGAGTCAGGATGGGAGCACTAGTCAATCTTCTCTTTAATTCTGTAAAACTGTTCTCGCAGTCCTCTGCCCACTGAAACATTCTATTCTTTCTGGTAAGAGCTGTCAGTGGGGAGGCTATTCTGGAGAAATTCTCTACGAACTTCCTGTAGTAATCGGCTAGACCCAGAAAACTTCTGATCTCACTGGCATTCTTCGGTCTGATCCAGTTACTTACTGCTTCTATTTTGCTAGGGTCTACCATCACCCCTTCCTTGGAGATGATGTGACCTAGAAAAGACACTTGATCGAGCCAGAATTCACATTTTGAGAATTTTGCATACAGCTGGCTCTGCTGAAGAATCTGTAATACTGTCCTGAGATGCTCAGCATGTTCCTCCTGAGTTCCTGAGTAGATAAGAATGTCATCAATGAAGACGATGACAAACTTATCTAAGTATTCCCGGAATACTCTGTTCATGAGGTCCATGAATATCGCTGGAGCATTTTTGACCCCAAAAGGCATGACTACAAACTCGTAGTGCCCACATCTGGTTCTGAAAGCTGTCTTCGGAATATCACCCTCTCTAACTTTGACCTGATGATAGCCGGATCTCAAATCTATCTTTGAGAAGACTGTGGATCCCTTTAGCTGATCGAACAAGTCGTCAATTCTTGGCAAGGGATACTTGTTCTTGATGGTGACTTGATTCAAGGCCCGGTAATCTATACACAAGCGCATGGACCCGTCTTTCTTCTTCACGAACAATACGGGAGCTCCCCAAGGTGAATGACTAGGGCATATGAAGCCCTTGTCGAGCAGCTCTTGTAGTTGCTCCTGAAGTTCTCTTAATTCTGCTGGAGTCATACGGTATGGTGCTTTCGAAATGGGATTGGTACCTGGAATGAGATCTATTTCAAACTCTACCTCCCTGTCTAGTGCTAAGCCTGGTAACTCATTAGGGAAGACTGCTGGGTAGTCACATACCACTGGGACCTCTTCTAGCTTTTGGTCCTTCTCTTGTTCAGTATTGACTACATGTGCTAGAAATCCGGTACATCCTGAATCCAGCAGTTTCTATGCTTTTAAAGCAGAGAGAAATTTCTTGGCTTTTCTCTTGGGTTCTCCGATGTATTCAAACTGCACTCCTTCTTCAGGTTGGAATATGACTTTCCTTTTACGGCATTCTATGGAGGCACCGTACTTGATTAGGAAGTCCATTCCAAAAAAATGGCATCATAATCTGTCATATCTAGTACTATCAGATCACCATAAAGCTCTGTGCCTGCTATACTGATTGGCACTGCACGGAGCCAGTGCGTGGACGCCATAATCTCTCCTGAAGGTAGGGTGGTTAAGAATTGGCCACTGAGTACATCTGGAGGTATAGTTAACTACTCTGCGAACGCCCGGGGGTTTCTGAGTTCCTGAACTGCCTTGACCTTTACTTTCTATCATGACTAACTTCTGCTGTTGCATGCTGTTCAGGTAGTGCTCGGTGATCAGAGCACTACTAACTAGTTCTTCTGAGGTTTGCGGCCTATGGACGCCGCTGGCCACATTCAATGCTATTTCTGGCCTTAGCACCTTGAGCATTAACCTGACTCGCTCTCGTTTAGTGCTGACCAGTTCAGGGCTCAGGCGAGCCAGTCTGTTGAATCTCTTCACGGCTTCCTCTACTGATAGGTTACCTTGATGAAATTCAGTGAATTCATCATAATGCCAGTTAGTAACCCGCATATGAAAGAATTCTTCGAAGAACTCAGCTTCGAAGTTGGCCCACATCATCTGATTTATGTCTCGCTTGGCCTTCACTCTTTTCCCACCACATTCTAGCATCTCCTGCTAGGCAGAAGGAGGCACACTTTACTTTCTCATGTATCGGCCAGTCTAGAAGCTCCATGGTACTCTCCAGGGTTTTGAACCAGGCTTGTGCATCCCACGGTTCACTAGTGCCTGAAAAGGTCTCTGGTTTGAGTTTCTGCCACTGAACTAAATATGCTTCTATTCTAGCCCCTACTGCTGGGGCTTCTGGTGCTATTGGTGGGATTGGTGTTCTAGGTGGAACCTCTGTCACTATTGGGGTTTCTACATTTGGTCTTGGCGTAGCAGTAGGTGTGGTTTGCTGATTAGCCCTAAAGTGGCTATCTCTTGCTGTTGCTCAACTATCTGTCTCTGGAGCTGAGCCACTATCTCCACGAGATTAGGTGGAGTCACTATGTCAGTTGCCTCCTATTGAGGCTCAGTAGCTGGTGCCCTTTTAGTTAGGCGTCCTCTAGCCATTATCTAAATAACAGAGGACATATATATATATATATATATTTATAACTATATTAAACTGCCATTATCTAAAATAGATGAGGGTCATACAGTTCATATTCTAATTCTAAAAACATGCTATCAGATATAAACTAAAGTATTAAACATGCTTCCGTTAACTGTAAACAAAAACTGACTAGAACACAGATAGCATGAATAACTTGAAAATACTATAAATTTGAAAGCATGAAAATATGGTAATGTAAGAGATACTCTTACTTGGAAGCTGCAGGTTTGATGCTGATGTGTGTGAGGAGGAAAGATGGAACTTGCTCTGATACCACTCTGTAACGACCCGCCTTCTGGTACTAAGCTTTAAGGCGGATCGCTACTAACTACTAACTGACTGACTGATTAATTACTGATTTCTAATAATGCTAAACCAACTGGGAGAATTTCAAAAATTCTTATTTCGCTATTTACTGAACTAACAATTCATAAACATGCTAAAAGTACTAATTTGCCCAAAATAAAGCAAAACTTTTATTTTATTATCTTGGCAGGATTCGATACCCCAACCACTAGATTGCATGGCTAAAGCACTAACCAGCTGCTCTACACCACCTTTGTTTTACACAGTACCAGTCGACTGCTTATATGCCAGTCGACTGGTCGGGCCACAGAATGTTTCTATGCCCGATACCAGTCGACTGGTATTTTCCCAGTTGACTGGTAATTCTGAAATCTCAGTTTTCAGATTTGCTAGAATTTACCAAACTTGAGCCACAATGAACCAAAATCATTTCTAACAAACATAATGGCATAAATAATGTTGCACGACTATTCTAAGGCATTTATTACATGTTTTTGGAGGGTGTCTAGCATGTATAGCAACATAGAAATCATAAAACGACATGAAGAAGCATAAACATGAATGTGCCAAGTTCGTATCAACTTCTTATTGAAACTATTCATTTCTCATATCTAAAAGCATCCTTAGCTACTACATGTCATTCTAAATGGTGTATTAATCTTAGAACAAGCATGTCTCAAGTATTTAGCATATAAATCAAAAGTATCAAGTTCTTATTTCTAAAGCTTAAGCATGGATCTAAATTACCATATTGCAAGTAGTAACTCATATCATTCAACATTCGCTAAGCAAGTATTAACACAGGTAAATAAACTACTTTAATATACTAGGCACCACAAATAACGAATCTAATTAAGTTCATACATGGTTCACATAACCTATTGCGGAAAAACTAAAAGAAACATAATAAAGACTATTTCTACGCTTTGTAAGTTCCGAAGACTTTTATTCCAACTCCACCATCACACACACTTTGCATCAAGCCCGCCGCCTCCACTACTAGTGCTTTCCTTTACCTGTATCTGCAGTATAAGAAAATGCAAACTAATAATCATAAAGCTTAGTAAGTATCATCTAGCCTCACAAAACTATGAAAACTCGAATTATGCTTTTGTAAAACATGCTATGCACATACATGCTCATATCCATAAGAAATCATGCTAGGCTCATGCTAAAATACATATCATAGAATGTCATGGCATATAACTGAGACATGGCACATACTGAACTAAAACTGAAAAGTAAGCTATAGCATGACATACATATCTGAACTGGAACTGAAATAACTAACATAAAAGTAACTATTAGATTCACCACATGCTAATATGAATTTCTGAAAACTAAATACATATAGTAGGTGAAAATAATAATCAACTGCTGTGGGCCCGGCAATGTACCAATTGTGCGCGCATCCCTAATAAATCCGAGGTAGCAAATCCCGAATCCATTAGGGTTCTACTAGGTTATCAAAACCTAGGGGCAACTAGGAGCCCATCCCATACTAGGCTATCTAAACCTAGAGGCAACTTGGAGCCTATCCCTGGACTGATGTCCGGTACAATGCCAACTGAAAATAAAATAGTTCTTTTATACTTTTCTTTTTCTCTTCTGATTCTTGCTTTTACTAGGTTATCTAAACCTAGGGGCAACTAGGAGCCCATCCCACTGGACCTTGGTCCCAATCATAACTGAAGCAAGAATTTCTATTCTTTAATGCTTTCTATAGCATTAGCTGACTAACAATATAACAAACACCTTGCGACTTAACCTTTTCTTTTCTTTTAAAGTCGCTCCCTGGGCACTCGAACGTGCTCCTTAACCCGAAACTGAAGGGTAAGTGCACTCAAGCCCATCCAGGGATACCTTCAGACTCTAAAACTAATCCAAAGGGTTAATACAACGTGCTTGTTCATAATGCACGATTTCTAATCGTAGGACATACATATAAGGAAATAAAATATACAAAACGTTAATCGAAACTACTTATACTGCAGGTGAGGGATACTTACATCCTACGCTAGGTTTTCTTACGAATAAAAGTCTGAAATTCCTAAGGGAACGTCGAACTACAACGTTCTTCTTGCTTCTTGGCGTTCTCCCCGCGTCTACGAGGGTCCCCGTAGAGAATAGGGCCTCTTGAGACCTTCCCTTGGCTTCCCCTTTGTCTTGGGCGGCAAAAGAAGAGGAGAAGATGAAGAAAACGCAAGAGAGGAAGAGGAGAGGTCGCGTGCGTGAGGGAGGGCGTCGGCGCCGCTAGGTTGGGAGAAAATTAACCTAAAACTCGTAACTCCCTCTTTTATACTTATGGGGGGCGAATTTACCTAGTTATACCTTATCTATTGTTTCCCTTATCTCTTTCAACCAAGACAATCCAGCCTAGCTGGTTCGCCCATTCTTCTCTCACAGGAAAGGTTTAGGGATCAAATCCCGCTTCCGTGATTTTCTATTTTTATCTCTTTTTGCCACTTTCGTTTACGGAAAAATTCTATAAAAATATCCATAAATTTGGAATAAATTCTAAGATATTTCTAAAATTAGTTTCGAGAATTTTCGGGTGTTACATCAAGGATTGAGGGGGAGGAAAGGCCATCCACAACACCGGAGCAAGAAGAAGTTAGTACCTCCACTAAAACAAGAGCCAAAGACCACATTATATGCTTTGGATGTAATAAAATGGGACACTACAAGGACAAGGGTCCAAAGGGTATGAAAAAGGAGGTACAATCTAAACCTATCTCAATTCGATTAAATTCTAACATGAATTGTAGGAATGGAGAAGCCCAAGAAAAGAAAAAAAAAGATCCGATGCTTTACGTGTGGTGAACTAGGACACTACCACACAAAGTTCCCAAAGAGTGGTGAGCTCAAGAAAATGGAGCACTTGAGAAGATGGGAGAAGGAGGAGAGAAAGAAAAGAAGCTTCCAAAAAGGAGGAGCTCCTAAGGTAAGGGAGGTAATTCCTAACCTTAAGTTAAAATGCAATTTCAATTCTAGCTCCTCTATGCATGTTAAAACTAGTGCAAATTATTCATCCATGCATGCTAGAAATCATGATAAATGCTTGATTGTGCATAACAATAGTTTTAAATATCATAATAGGAATAAGGTTAACAAGGTAGATCAAAACCCTAGAAAGGTCATACATCATGAAAAATCAAAGACCTCTAGACTTAAGAATCAAGGCAAAAATCCCAAGAAGGGGAGGGATGTGCCTAGAAAGGAGGGTAGGTCTAGGAATGTCCAAAGTGGACATGTGGATTCTAGGTTTAGGAACCTAGAAAGGGAAAATCAAGCTTTAAGGGAAAAGCTTGATAGGTTAGAGAAAACCCTAGAGAGATTCACCGTTGGATCCAAGGGTTTGAATATGGTGTTGGGTGGCCTAAACCGCACCAATGATAGATCGGGTCTAGGATACCGATCTAAGGACTCCCATGCCAAGGAAAAGAGATATGCTAGGGTAGCATATGATTATGGCAAGAAGGGGGAGGGCAAAAATGGCAAGGGAATGCCATCAAAAGGAAAGGAAAAGATCTTAACTAAGGACAAGGGGTCCAAGGTTAAGAGGGTTGAGTTCGTAGGCCAAGAGTCACCGGAGATTCACCGGTGTGGTTTAGCATTTGTTGAGTCACCTATGGAGGTGGCTAGGGCTAAGAGATCAAGGGAGAGCTCTAGAAGCCTTTGGGATATATGGTGAATTGACCTTAGGAGGGGTGCTCCTAGTGGTCTAGATGGACCATGGAGTGTGCCAAAAGAATTGGAGACGGACTTGAGTCTCAATTCTTGGGTTTTGGCACGGTGTTTTTGAGTTTCATGCATGGAAATATGACATTGGGGTCATATTGCATGAAAATTAGTTTTTGGTGTGTAATTGCCATGTAAATCAATGCTAGGGATGCATTGTGGGGTGGCATGGGCAAAGACATCAAGAGGAAACCAAAACTAGAACTTTAGGTCAAGGTTTGATTGAAGTTTTTTGGCTAGTTTTGGGTTTTATGTCAAACATGGGAATGGTGATAGATACATTTTGGATTGTATTTTTCCCAAGTAGATATGAGTACCATAAATCTCTCCACAAAATTTGGGAATTTTTAGAGATTTGTGGAATTTTTGGTGTATTTCTGAATTTCGTCAGAAATGCTGAAATTTCAGACTATCAGAGTATCAGTCGACTGCCATTTTGGCAGTCGACTGGTCAAGGCCAATTTTTGTATCAACAGCTGGTTTGGGGTCCAAATGATGTAAAACAAGTGTATGGGCGGCTATTACACATTGTTTATGATCATTGGGGATTAAAAGAACCAATAATTGGGATATTATTGGGGTCTTTTTGATGTATGGCAAAGGGGGAGAAGTTTGAGATTAAGTTGGGAAACCAAACTTACCTTTGCTAGAAACCCTAGGTCTAGGGGGAGTTGAGATTAAGGGGGACCATGGTTGCTCCACTGGTGGCATAAGGGGATCCTTGGAGAGGTTCTTAAAAAGCCTTTGTAAGTCCAGTGTAGGGGGAGCTTGGGAAAAGCTTTAAAATGCCCATTTTGGTGGGTAAAAGTCCTAGCTTGGAGGGCTAGGTGTAGAAAATCCTAACGTAGAGGGTTAGGTGTGGGATGCCTAGGGATAGGATCCATTTTTGCATTGCATATGCATTTTGTTTTAGCATGGTTTAAATGCCCATTTTGGTGGGTAAAAGTCCTAGCTTGGAGGGCTAGGTGTAGAAAATCCTAACTTGGAGGGTTAGGTGTGGGATGCCTTTGGATAGGATCCATTTATGCATTGCATATGCATTTTGTTTTAGCATGGTTTTTGCTATTGACTACTATCTTTCTTTCCCTAACTTAAACGGATTGCCAAACATCAAAAAGGGGGAGATTGTTGGAGCAATCGGCCCTATGATGGTCCAGAGTGACCATAGGTTTTGATGTTTGGGCAAAGGGTTTATGTTAGGTTTTTCCTTGTTATCTCATATGTGTATGTTGAGTGTGCAGGTTGTACTGGTTACACATATGGACTTGACTGGACGACCTCGGTATGGTGAAGGGTGGCATGGAGACAAGCTGGAGGCTTGTGTGCACCCGAGGGACCTTGGAGAGTAGGGACGATGAGCTGATGGGCGCGGACTTCGAGGCATGCGTGAAGGATGGCATGGAGGCAAGCTGGAGGCTTGCGTGCATCCGAGGGACGGGAGCCGAAGATGAAGAGGGCGCGAAGGCAACAGTCGAGGCTGCTGTGGAGGAGTCAGTCGAGTCGTGAGGGTACGAGTGCGAGTGAAATGTACTCAGGAAGGGAAATCCTAGGTGAGTGAGTAGGGCAGTCGACTGCCCTTGGGGCAGTCGACTGATAAAACTCACAGAAGGGTTCTGGCCTGGGACCAGTCGACTGCCCTGGGGGCAGTCGACTGGTAGGTGGCTGGTGAGCTGGCAAATTCGAACGTTGGGAGTGTCAACGGTCGAATTTGGCTGGCACCAGTCGACTGCCTTGGGGGCAGTCGACTGGTAGCGAGAAATCAGCCCCGAGTCCTATTTAAAGAGGACTTCGTGGTGGCTGAGTTTCTTGACGAAACTTGTCTTGGTTAAGGGCAAGTTAGTAGTCTTCGTGTCCAGAGCTTTGTTTGGTGTTGTGGTGAGGTTTCTCCACCCACAAGGAGCGACACGTGATAGCCGGAGGTTATCCGGGGAGTGATCCACCGACGGATTGTTGGATTAGTCACCCGGCCGGGGTGGATACCAACTAAATACGGTTTGTTAGCATTGTATTTATTGTTTTATTTGTATTTCCGCTGCGCTAACAATCTTGTAGGAAGAAGGGGTTCGGTAAATTACTATTCACCCCCCCCTCTAGTGTACGGCATCGATCTTACATAGACATGATCATAAATTAAAATTTTACAGAAAGTAAACTAATTTACTTAATACCTCACGTAACTCGATATAAGGGACGAGATCCAACCGTAGCGTCCCTTGGAAACTCCGCCTCTATTCGCGTCCACGCCGAGTTTTCTTCGGGATGACTTCGCAAAGCCACGAGTTTCGTGCCGATAAGAACTACTAGAATCTCCAAAGGCATGACAAAAATATCAAGAGAGAGAGATGAAAGCTAACTACCAAACGAATAACGGAATTCGGATTCCGGGAGGAAGGAAGGAGTTGCGTCCGCATCTTCTTCTTCTTCGGCTTCTTCTTGGTGGAGGTGGCTCACGACAAAGGAGGTGAGGGCAGGCGGCCCTAGAAGAGGGAGAGGGTAGCCGACCCTAGAAGAGGGAGAGGGAGAGAAGAAGAGGAAGAGAGGCTAGGCAAGAATCCTTGATCTCTTGAATTGATTTCCAAGCCTTGCCTATGCACCTTTATATAGTAGCCTCTTTATCGCCAAGTCTCCTTTTTAATGGAAAAAATTTTTCATAAGAAATTTATCTTATAAATTTTTCTAAGAATTATTCCGTTATGCCAAGTTTTTATTATAAATTAATTTATAATAAAAACAACCATGTCTCTCCTTTTATTATGGAATAAATTTTATAAGAAATTTATCTTATAAATTTCTTATGAATTATTCCTTTATGCCAAGTTTTTATTATAACTTAATTTATAATAAAAACAACCATGTCTTCCCTTTTATTATGGAATAAATTTTACAAGAAATTTATCTTATAAATTTTTCTTATCATGGAAAAATCAATTCATAATTGATTTTATCTAATAAACCAATCCATGGTTCTTTTTAATTTCCATAAAAAGAATAAATTTCTATAAATTTCTTTATCATGGTAAATCAATCTATTAATGATTTTATAAAATAAAATAAACCAATCCAAGGTTTATTTTAATTTCCATGAAAATAAATCTCTTTATATAAATTTTTTTATATAAATTTCTTTATCCATAATTTTATAAAACAAACTACGCGCGGTTTATTTTATAATTTGAACCAAACAATTTGGTTCTCCCTCTTATTGTGGCCGGCCAAACCAAAGAAGGTGGGGACCCTCTTTGGCCGGCCAAACCAATGCCGTAACCTTACGAATTAAACTCATTTAATTCGTCCAATAAATCTTTAAAAGACTTAGCCATTTTATGCTTTCGATGCGTCTCTGAAAAATTCAGATTCGACTTATCTCTCTTGATCGGAAAATCTAATTTTCAACTAGTTTTAAATCCCTCGGATTACTCGTAGTGCGTGTGACTAAATAGGCTTTCGATTTATGTTGGCCGTCTATAATTCATCAATTATAGAACGATCATGAGTGGCACCTAGTAGTACATCATGATCCCTAATTAATCGAAAGATCAACGGTTCACCTCAGAAATTATTCTGAACCCCTTCAGCAGCTATAATGAATCGTGCCTCATTCCCTTCACCATCTTATACCCACATGGTTCAGGACATGGTCTATATGTGTCAGTCCCCACTAGGCTGACTACATCACACCTAGCCCAAGTAATGTCTTTCTTGTCCAACGGATTCTAATTACTCTCATGTATTTCAGAGACTCATACTCTGAACATGTCATGCTCTGGCCAGAGGCTTTGAGTAACATATTTTATCACATATTTTATTTATGAAAAATTAATATCAATAACTTAATTTGGACGGCTGCCCGAGGCTCAATCCAAAATAAGAATTTATTGATAATATAATTTGGACGGCTCCCTGAGGCTCAATCCAAATTAAACATTTGACAGTTTAAATTCAATTTAGGAAATTTAATTATAACAACCAACTTTAAATTGGACGGCTCCCCGAGGCTCAATCCAAAATAAATAATTTTGTAAATAATTTAATTTCCAATTATGAATTTAAATACCAATTAATATTCCCATAATTTGTCTAGACTTTCTTGAAAGAAAGTGCCCAAAATTGCGAGCTTTCCATAAATGAAAAGTTTCCAAAAATAAAAAAAAAATTCAGAATAATTGTATGTTTCTGGTACAAAGAAAAAACTTACGTATTTCCAAAATTGAAAATTTTCCAAAAATAGGAAATTTCCAAAATTGAAAAGTTTCCAAAAATGGAAAGTTTTCACAATTATCATAAAATTTCAGAAACAGGGATATTTTAAAAGTTTGCGAAATTTTCATGAGGATTTCCAAACCTTGAAATTCCTAAATTGGTAATTTACCATAATTGAAAAGTTTCCATAATTGGAAAATTTTCCAAAATTGAGATTATGACAAAGTTTTTCGCAAAACAATTATATGATTATGTCAAACATTAACCGGCACTGATACCAATGTTTGGACCGGGTGCATGTTGACATGGATGCGGGTTCGTAATTTTAAAATTAATTACGTGCAGCGAAAGGTTTAGCATAAATAATTTCTCAAATTATTTACCCACACATCTAAGCATGCAACCTTATCTTGTGTAGACATGATCATCTATTTAAAATTTTGTAGAAACATAAACTAATTTACGTATTACCTCGCGTAACTCGAAGGAAGGGACGAGATCCAACCGTAAGCGTCCCTTGGAAGCTCCGCCTCTATTCGCATCCACGCCGAGTATCTTCGGGATGACTTCGCAAAGCCACGAGTTTCGTGTTCTCGAGAACTACTAGATTCTCCCTTTGTTGTGGCCGACCAAGCAAAGAGGGTGAGGACCCTCTTTGGCCGGCCTATCCAAGCCACGCCCCAATGAATTAAACTCATTTAATTCAACTATTAATTCTTCAAAAGACTTAGCCATTTTATGCTTCTGATGCGTCTTTGAAAAATTCAGATTCGACTTATCGTTTGGCTCAACCAAACCTAATCTCTCTTGATTGGAAAATCCAATTTTTAACTCGTTTTAAATCCCTCAGATTACTCGTAGTGCGTGTGACTAAATAGGCTTTCGATTTATGTTGGCCGTTGACGGGCCCAAACTATGTGTCACGAATGTCGGCCTCAAATTTAGATGTGAATGAATAACTGGAAACCCTTTTTACAATCAAAATCTGAAAATGTAATATAGGGGCCACAGGTCGTATTTTTTTCTCGAGGCTAGTTGTAGTGTTTGATTCGAGCTTGGTTTATGTGTCGTTTATGTTTTGGGTTTCAAAGAAATAAATTTGGTTTTGGAATACAATCGAAATTGAAATTGCAATGGAGAAGTAAGAATCTTATGCTAATGAACTAAGCAAGAAGTTGGCACTAAAGGGAAAACTCAACTAATGGAAACCTAATTAAGCACTTACCAATTTTTTTATGGGAAATCATTTTCTGTTTTCAACAAACCAGAAGATGATGCTGAGAAATGAGGTAAAAGCAGTGATGGAAGTTTTCGAAAATCAACAAACCTAACACAATTACTAACATGCGAAATTAAGAAAATCCACAAACAACTTAACTCAATTAGCTACAATATTTTTGGAAACCAATCACTGCCAATAAAAATTCAGAATTGAGTGAATTCTAACTTATGAATTTCAAACACAATCTCAAACTACAAAAGGCTGAATTTCGGATGCAACTAGGTTCTTATCTATTGGCACGCAAGAGATAGCTCTTTGTGCCAAAAACTAACACAAAACTCGAAAATGATATCTTTTCAACTAAGAATTCTAAACTAATTGATTCAATTGAGAAACAGGGGCTATGAGGGAAAGAACTAAGCAAATCTAAAGGAAGAAATTTGAGAGCCGAAAACAGCAATTAAAGGAAACCAAATGGCTGAATTTTCAGATTTGAAAGATTAGCTACTGATCTTGTTTTCACAATAGATTAAAGGCTAAACTAGAAAAATCTCTCCAGCTGGAAGTGTGTCTGAAATGTCTTCTGTAAAATCCTCAGTATCAGCAGTCAATACTCTCTCAGCCTCCTCTGAATCAATAGTTCCTCCAGAAAAATCCTCCAGAAATCCCTCAGCCTCTAACTCTGTCTGTGCCAGCTCCTCTAGAATGTCCATGCTCATGATAGAATGGTCCTCTCTCGGATGCATCATAGCATCAAAAAGGCTGAACTGTACAACCGTGTCTCCAATCTCCATAGAAAGTGTCCCGGCATATACATCAATCTTCATTCTGGCCGTCTTCAGAAAAGGCCTGCCTAAGATAAGTGGAGAACGGTGTGCCAAGTAATCTCCCTCCATATCCAAAATATAGAAATCAGCAGGAAATATCAGCTCCTTTACCTTCACCAACACATCTTCAATCATACCTGCTGGGTGGGTCTGACTCCTGTCTGCTAGCTGTATCACCACACCAGTGGGCTGTAAAGGGCCTATGCCAAGCATCTGAAATACTGACCTGGGCATCACATTTATGGAAGCTCCTAAATCTAACATAGCGTCATGGAATATAGTGCTCCCTATCTCACAAGAAACAGTGAATACCCCTGGGTCTTCGCACTTTTGAGGAATAGTGTGGATAAGTGCTGAGATGTTCTTCCCAAAGCTGACCAACTCATTTTCCTTGAGTTTCTTTTTGTGAATACAAAGATCTTTCAAAAACTTAGCGTACTTTGGAATTTGCTTGATCATGGTCAACAAAGGTACATTGATCTCCACCTTGCTAAATAGTTCCACTAACTCATTGAATTCCTTGGCTTTCTCTTCCTCCACTTGCTTTTTAGCATGTATTCTCTGCTGTGGAAAGGGTAAAGGGACCCTAAAATCATTTTCTTTGGCCGGAAGTGGGGAAGCTAAATTCTGCCCTGCTGTCCCATGCGAAGTAGTGGCTGTAAAATCGGCCTCGGCACTGTTTTCTTCTCCGTTTGCCACCAAATTTGGAGGGTTGCTTGAGGACTGAGTTGGGAACGGGATAGGTGTGGAATCAGCTGAATTTGAACTCATTTCATTGCTGTTTTGGGCCAGAATTGGAGAAGCTGTCCGGTCTCCTGAAAATTCTGCTCTTGGACTCTTCGGAGATATTGTAACCTTCCCACTTCTCAAAGTTATAGCACTCACATTCCCTTTGGGATTAGGAACAGTTTGGGAAGGGAGTTGACTTGATCCTTGAGCTTGATTTTGATTAATTCCACTAGCCAATTGTCCTATTTGCCTCTCAACGTTTTATTGCCAACCTTGTTGTTGTTGTTGTGTTTGTTGTTGCCAAGCTTGTTGTTGTTGTTGTGTTTGTTGTTGCCAAGCTTGTTGTTGCTGCATCATCTGTTGAAACATATCCTCAACCCTCTGTTGGGGCGCATTTCCTCCACTTGTGCTTCCATAGCCTCCTTGGTTAGAATAGCTTCTTGATTGACCTTGAAAACATGGCTGTTGATAGGGCTGATTAAATGACTGATTTGCTTGGAAACCTTGCTGGGAATTTTAGGGCTGAAAGTGCTGATTCTGAGAAGGAAAATTAGGTGGCGAGGGCTGAAAACATTGGCCTTGAAACCCTTGATTAAAAGGTTGGAAATTTTGATTCAAGGGCTGTGTGGGCTGGAAATTTTGTTGGTTTTGAGCTGGAAAAGCTGGGAATGATTGCAAGCCTTGCTGCCCTTGATAAGGTTGCTGGAATTGAGGTTCAAATGGCTGAAATTGTTGCTGAAATTGTTGGGAATTAGGCTGAAACGGAGGCTGAAAACTTTGGTTTGATGGCTGAAAATGTTGCTGATTGTTCTGAATTTGTTGGGTCTGCTGGAAGTTTGGTTGAGGCTGCTGTGAAGACTGACTTTGAGGCTCTTGTTGGCAGAAAGCATTCCCATACCTCAAGTTAGGATGATTCCTCCAACCGGGGTTGTAAGTAGAGGAATACGGATTGTTTCTTGCTTGGAATTGTCCTCTCACTAAGGCCGCTACTGTCTCGTCCTGTTGGAGGGTGGGGCATGAGTCTAAAGTGTGCTCTAGACTAGAGCAAATGCCACACACACTTATCACTTGACTAGAGGGTGGAGGTACTGAAGGAGTCGAACTAAGTCTTTCCATTTTTAATTCCATTTGCTTAAAAGCTGAGGTGAGCTCCATCAATGCATTCTTAACCTCCTTCTGATCAGGAGGAACTCCCTGAATTTCACCCACTCCTCTGGTGGTCAAGGCTCTATTTCCAAATTGTTGGGAGTTCTCCGCCATATTAGAAATTAACTCCCTAGCTTGAATTGACGTTTTGTTCACTAGGGCCCCTCCAGCTGCAGCATCTATCATGACTCTGACCATCTGTAGCAATCCCTCATAAAAATACTGAATCAACAACTGCTCACTGATCTGATGCTGGGGGCAACTTGAACACAGCTTGTTAAACCTCTCCCAGTAGTCACACAATGTCTCACCAACTACTTGCTGAATCCCACAGATGCTTTTTCTGATTATAGCTGTCCTGGAGGCTGGAAAATACTTCCCCAAAAATGCCTTCTTCATAGCGATCCAACTAGACACATGTCCTGTAGGCAAATAATAGAACCAGTCTTTTGCTGCTCCTGTCAGTGTGAAAGGAAAAGCTCTCAGCTTGATGTCTTCTTCAGAAATGCTCTGAGGCTTCATAGTGGAGCATACAACATGAAATTCGTGCAGGTGCCTATTTGGATCCTCTCCAGAAAGTCCCTGAAACTTGGGCAGCAAATTGATGAGTCCATATCTGAGCTCAAAATTCCCCCTAGCTCTGGATAAGCTATGCTGGAGTACTGAAATGCAGCGTCAGGTGCTGCGAGCTCCTTCATGGTTCTCTGGTGGTCTGCCATGTCAATGCCTGAGTGAGTGAAGATAGTCTGAATAGGAGGGATATCTGTGGTCTCAGAAAGAATGGCCTGGCTCCTCCTGGCTCTGAAAGTCCTCTCAATCTCAGGATCGAAATCTTCTAAATCACCACCTAAAGACCTGGTCATAAAAACAAAATAAATCACAGTGAAAGTAGATAAAAAGATAAAGCAAACAAAATCAAATCAAAAGATATAGCAATAAGCACAAGAGTAAGTCAAAAAATGATATGAAATAAGTGCACAAGCAAAAATCAAACAAATCAACTAACAGTTCCCCGGTAACGGCGCCAAAAATTTGACGGGCCCAAACTATGTATCACGAATGTGGGCCTCAAATTTAGATGTGAATGAATAACTGGAAACCCTTTTTACAATCAAAATCTGAAAATGTAATATAGGGGCCACAGGTCATATTTTTATCTCGAGGCTAGTTGTAGTGTTTGATTCGAGCTTGGTTTAAGTGTCGTTTATGTTTTGGGTTTCAAAGAAATAAATTTGGTTTTGGAATACAATCGAAATTGAAATTGCAATGGAGATGTAAGAATCTTAAGCTAATGAACTAAGCAAGAAGTTGGCACTAAAGGGAAAACTCAACTAATGGAAACCTAATTAAGCACTTACCAATTTTTTTTATGGGAAATCATTTCTGTTTTCAACAAACCAAAAGATGATGCTGAGAAATGAGGTAAAAGCAGTGATGGATGTTTTTGAAAATCAACAAACCTAACACAATTACTAACATGCGAAATTAAGAAAATCCACAAACAACTTAACTCAATTAGCTACAATATTTTTGGAAACCAATCACTGCCAATAAAAATTCAGAATTGAGTGAATTCTAACTTATGAATTTCAAACACAATCTCAAACTACAAAAAGGCAGAATTTCGGATGCAACTAGGTTCTTATCTATTGGCACGCAAGAGATAGCTCTTTGTGCCAAAAACTAACACAAAACTCGAAAATGATATCTTTTCAACTAAGAATTCTAAACTAATTGATTCAATTGAGAAACAGGGGCTATGAGGGAAAGAACTAAGCAAATCTAAAGGAAGAAATTTGAGAGCCGAAAACAGCAATTAAAGGAAACCAAATGGTTGAATTTTCAGATTTGAAAGATTAGCTACTGATCTTGTTTTCGCAATAGATTAAAGGCTAAACTAGCTAGTGCAAAATGAATTTAAGCAACTAATCTATGTACCAGGTAACTTAGCTAGCAATTACTGAACAAAAACTAGTGAAAGGAGAATGAAATTGCTGATACACAGCAAACAACTTGGCACGCAGCAAATATACTTGGCACGCAGCAATTGAAATTAAAGTGAACTGAAATTTAACTCTATTAATCACTAAACAAGTTCCTAACTTACTGAGCTCGATGATTAAACTCCTAATTAAGCTAAACAATTCAGAACTTACAAACTAAGACAGCTAAAACTGAAATTTTGCAGAAACAGAACAGAATTGCTCGAAACTGTAAATTACAACTAAACAATTGAAAATTAAGTATCTAAACTACTCCTCAACCCTTCTCCAGCTCAAGAACTTCTTGGTTGTCAATCAAGAGCTGGCTTCGAACCCCTAGGCTCAGCAAATCAGTGGAAATCCATTTCTGAAGTTGATTCTGCTCAATTTGCGCAAGGCTGGAAGTTTTGATCTGATTCACTCTTTCTCAGTTGAATGAGCTGCGATGATGATTTGGGAAGCTTCTGAGACCACTTGAGAACCCCTACAAATGATTCGGAAGCTTTGAAATAGACTGTGGAAGAGAAACCAATGATCGGACTGAGGAATTGCCGAAACCCTCAAGCAATCCCTGTTCCTGTGCAAATGAGCAGAATTCTTCAAGGAATCGATCCCCAAGGATTCAATTCTTGATCTGGGATGGAGATTGAGGTGGTCACGCCTTCTTGGAAGAGGAATTTTCAAAAACGATGAAGAGAAGATGAAAAACGGCGAAGAATAGTGAAGCTGGGTGAAGACGCGACAAAGGGTAAGCTGCGCAGAAATTTTCCTTAAGTATTAACCAATGGACGACTCAGATCGATTTGAGGAAATCCAACGGTCGATCTTGCTCTGATTTGAGCCAAACTTTGATGATGGTGATCTGGGGTCAGGATCTGCCTCGTGGTAGCTCGGATCCTCCAGATGTGCAACGGATGGTCCAGATCAACTTAGTCTTTTAATGGACGATCTAGAGCCCTCCAAGCTTGATCCAACGGTTGATTTAGCTCCGATTGGAATGAAACTTTCAGATCTTGATCAGGATGCTCGATCAACCCTAACCCTAGCTCGGATTGCTTCAGATCGTCCCGGATGGCTCAGATCTAGCCGCTTCTAAATCGGACGGCCCGGATTAATCGTAGGCTTGATAATTCGATCCGGTTCCACTTCCGACTCAAGTTTGACCCAGTATGCCCTAGATCCTTGAACCTTTGATGCCTACCAAAATAGATCCAAAATTTAGTTGCCAAATAATCCAATTTAATGCAAATTTGCAATTAAGTCCAAAATAAGAGAAAGTTCTAAAACCTAGGGCAATTTCACAATTAATCATTAAAAACATAGGTCAAACATGGATTTTAACAACTCAAATGATCAATAAAAAGGAATCTATCAGCCGTCTATAATTAAACAATTATAGAACGATCATGAGTGGCACCTAGTAGTACATCATGATCCCCAATTAATCGAAAGATCAACGGTTGACCTCAGAAACTATTCTGAAACCCTTCAGCAGCTATAATGAATCGTGCCCCATTCCCTTCACCATCTTATACCCACTTGGTTCAGGACATGGTCTATGTGTGTCAGTCCCCACTAGGCTGACTACGTCACACTTAGCCCAAGTAACGTTTTCTCGTCCTACGGATTCTAATTACTCTCATATATTTAAGAGATTCATACTCTGAACATGTCATGCTCTGGCCAGAGGCTTCGATTAACAATTCGACGATAGGCCATGGGTATACATCTCCTCGCAAGGAGTGGTGAATCCTTTGTAGGCTGTTCAAACATCTTCGGGCACTTCGGCTTATACCCAATCATCCTGGGTCCACACCGCCTTGGAGATGCTTGCTTAAGATGTCAAAGTATAAGTCTCCATGACCAAGATGACTTGAACACCGCAAGTCAAAGGAACATCGCACTTAAGCTGCAGTAAGAACTTCACTGACATGTCTATATGTAGACTAGCATATGAAGTTTTACAGCCAGTCACTCCAATGAATTAGTTCCCTTAACTAGCATTCATGTTTATCTCCGGACATTCCAATGTCACCAGCCAGTGAGAATCAGCTGATTAGAGAATAACCCATGCTAGTCTCTACAGAATTGATAGTGTCCGTATTTATCAATTCATCGACTAGGGACAATTTCAATACTTCACAATTGCACATGTAGAGATAATCACTAGTTGTGAATTCGTCACAAATTCTCTCATGCTGTGAATTGTATTGCGGACATTCAGTAAATGAGTTTAAGATCTCATCAAATACATAAACATGTATACTCAAATAGTGAATATTCATTTTTTAAAATAAATTATTACAATCATAAGGCGATTGCCTTAGGTTACTTTTCTCATATCACTAACAGGCTTGCATGTATCCGAGGGACGGGAGCCGAAGGTGAAGAGGGCGCAAAGGCAATAGTCAAGGCTGCGGATAAGGAGTTAGTCGAGTCGTGAGGGTACGAGTGCTGTGAGATTATACTCGGGAAATCCTTGGGTTCGAGTGCGGAGTGGAATGTACTCAGGAAGGGTAACCCTAGGAGGTTGAGTAGGGCAGTCGACTGATAAAACTCACAGAAGAGTTCTGGCCTGGAACCAGTCGACTGCCCTGGTGGCAGTCGACTGGTAGGTGGCTGGTGAGTTGGCTGAGAATTCGAACGTTGGGGTGCAACGGTTGAATTTCAGTGGCACCAGTCGACTGCCCTAGGGGCAGTCGACTGGTGGTGAGGGTTTCAGCCCGAGTCCTATTTAAAGAGGACTTCATGTGATTCATGACGAATCTTGTCTTGGTTAAAGGCAAGATAGTAGTCTTTGTGCTCAGTGCTTTGTTTGAGTTTGTGGTGAGGTTTCTCCACCCACAAGGAGCGACGAAGGCTAGCCGGAGGTTATTGATAAGTACTATTTTGTTGACTATTTCAGACTCTAAAATCCATGTTTGACACATATTTTACATGCTTAACCTTGAATTTACCCTAGGTTCTATAGATTAGTTTTATTTTGGGCTTATTGCAAAACTTTATACATTTGAAAGATTTTGGAACTTAATTGTGAATCTATGTTTGTAGGCTTTGAAAGGATCATGGACCGGGGTCATAATTGATCAGAATCAGACTCAGATCAAGGCGATCATACTAAAGATGTTCTAGACCATCCATTCAAGAAAAGGGAAGATCTGGACCATCCGCCACTGATCTGGTGAATCCGAGCTGGAGTTAAGGCTAATCAAACACTTGGATCATGATCTGAAGGTTTCATCCAAATTAGAGATTATTCAACCGTTGGATCAAGATCAGAGGGATCTAGATCGTCCATTCAAAGATCAGGTTGATCTGAGCCATCCATTGTAAATCTGGAAGATCCGAGCTACTGGGAGGTAGATCCTGACCGTTGATCAACATCATCAAATTTTGGTTTAGATCGGACGAGCTCCAACCATTGGACGGAGTTAAGGAAATCTGGGCCGTCCATTGCTAAGTATTTAAACTCAATTCTCCACAGGTTACAGCTCGTCGCGTCTTCCTCGCCGTAGCTCGTTTCCTTCGATTCTTCTTCATTTTCTTCAGAAATTTTCTTCATCCGAAGGCGTGACCACATCAATTCCAAGCTTAGATCAAGTTCTAGATCATTGGGAAGATCCCTCCGTGAAGATTCCAGCTCCAATTTGCCCAAAGAACAGAGCTGAGTGAGGTTTCCTTAGTTCTGCCGTTTGCTTTCATCGGTCTCGGTTGTGCATCATTTTCATCCATCTGAGCTATCTAGAGGGTCCTCTGGAGTGCTCTTATCATCCCCAAGCCATCGTCGCAATGAACCACAACGAGATTGAAGGGATCGAATGGGATTTCAGATTGAGCAGAGTTTGAGTTGGATTGATTCGCAGAGACAGTTTTCCCAGTGATTTGTTGAGCTTACGGGTTCGAGGCTCACCCTTGTGTGACGGCAAGGAGTTCTTGAGCTAAGAGAAGGGATTGATGATAGTTTTCTTAATGCATTTCTGTTATTAGCTGTAATTTCGAATTCTGCAGTTCATTTTCAGCTTCTGAATTTTGAATCAATTTAGTTTAGATTCTGATTTATTTCTGCCGTAATTAGTGTTTCAATTTTGCACTATTATTAGCTAGATAGCTTGTTTAGTGAACATTGCACTTAATTTCAGTTGCTCTGCAATTTAATTCTTGCGTATCAGTTTTGTGTTCGTTTTCTTGCGTATCAACTTTCAGTTCTTGCTTGCGCATCAGTTTCTTCTTGAATTCCTGAATTACGTATCAAGCTAGATTTAGTTTTATCTTCTGAACATAAATTGTAGCTTGTCTCATTTACAAAGCACTTGAATTCCATTTCTGCATTTAGTTTCGATTGATGCATGTCAGTTTTATTTCTGCAAAACTTCAACTACATTTCTGCAATTCGATTCCCATATCTCCCATTGAGTTCAGTTCTATAATCCTCTGTTTATTATTTCTGAAATTGTATCAAGTGAGCTTAGTTTTAACTTCTGAATTCACTTTGCAGCTTGTTCTTTTTACATAGCAATTGGTATCAAGTTCTGAATTTGGTTTTCAATCTGCGTATCAGTCCTTTCTTGCGTACCAATTACAATTTTTGCACATTCATTTGCTTCTGAAGTCTGCATTCTATTTGTTTGCTTCTCATTCATTTGCATCTCATCAGTTGCTTCACATCAATTTATAGCTTTGGCACATAAGTATTAGCTTTGGCACAAAAATTTTCCTCTGCGTGTCAAGCTGTTAATTCCTGCAACTTGAATCAAGTGAAGTTTCAGCATTGGTTTTGTATTGGACTGTTTTTAGATTGCTTTGCATTTGGTTTGTCTTAAGTTTGATTTTTGAAGCAAGTTTTTGCATTAGTTTCAATCGAAAATTCAGCTACTATGTTGATTCATTTGCTTAGCATTTGGTTTGCATTTGATATTAGATTTGTTTTTCAAATTCGGATAAGTTGCCTTGGTTAATTAGTTTTCCCATTGGATGAGCTATTAATTGCCATTACTTGTTTAGTTCATAGTTAATTTTTCTTTCCTTTTCATTTCATCTTCATTTCTAATTGCAATCCAAACCCAAATCATATTTGAAACCCAAAAATATTCGACGACACATAAGCTCACTTGATACAATTTAAGAAATAATGAACTGAGGATTGCAGAACTGAACTCAATGGCAGATATGGGAATCGAATTGCAGAAATGTAGTTGAAGTTTTGCAGAAATAAAATTGACATGCATCAATCGAAACTAAATGTAGAAATGGAATTCAAGTGCTTTGTAAATGAGACAAGCTACAATTTAAGTTCAGAAGATAAAACTAAATCTAGCTTGATACGTAATTCCGGAATTCAAGAAGAAACTGATGTGCAAGCAAGAACTGAAAGTTGATACGCAAGAAAACGAACACAAAACTGATACGCAAGAATTAAATTGCAGAGCAACTGAAATTAAGTGCAATGTTCACTAAACAAGCTATCTAGCTAATAATAGTGCAAAATTGAAACACTAATTATGGCAGAAACAAATCAGAATCTAAACTAAATAGATTCAAAATTCAGAAGCTGAAAATGAACTGTAGAATTCGAAATTACAGCTAATAACAGAAATGCATTACGAAAACTATCATCAATCCCTTCTCTTAGCTTAAGAACTCCTTGCCGTCACACAAAGGTGAGCCTCGAACCCGTAAGCTCAACAAATTAAGGGAAAATTGTCTCTGCGATTCAATCCAACTCAAACTCTGCTCAATCTGAAAATCCCATTCGATCCCTTTAATCTCGCTGTGGTTGATTGCGACGATGGCTTGGGGATGATCAGAGCACTCCAGAGGACCCTCTAGATAGCTCAGATGGATGAATATGATGCACAACCGAGACCGAAGAAAGCAAACGGCAGAACTAAGGAAACCTCACTCAGCTCTATTCATTGGGCAAATTGGAGCTGGAATCTTCACGGAGATATTTTCCCAATAATCTAGAACCTGATCTAAGCTTGGAATTGATGTGGTCACGCCTTCGGATGAAAAAAATTTCTGAAGAAAATGAAGAACAATCGAAGGAAACGAGCTGCGGTGAGGAAGACGCGACGAGCTGTAACCTGTGGAGAATTGAGTTTAAATACTTAGCAATGGACGACCCATATTTCCTTAACTCCATCCAACGGTTGGATCTCGTCCGATCTGAATCAAAATTTGATGATGTTGATAAATGGTCAAGATCTGCCTCCCAGTAGCTTGGATCTTCCAGATTTGCAACGGATGGCTCAGATCAACCTGATCTTTGAATGGACGATCTAGATCCCTCTAATCTTGATCCAACGACTGAATCATCTCTAATTTGGATGAAACCTTCAGATCTTGATCCAAGTGTTTGATTAGCCTTAACCCCAGCTCGGATTCACCAGATCAGTGGCGGATGGTCCAGATCTTCTCTTTTCTTGAATGGATGGTCTAGAACATCTTGAGCTTGATCACCTTGATCTGAGCCTGATTCTGACCAATCATGACCCCGGTCCATGATCCTTTCAAAGCCTGCAAACATAGATTCACAATTAAGTTCCAAAATCTTTCAAATGTATAAAGATTTGCAATAAGCCCAAAATAAAAGTAATCTATAGAACCTTGGGTAAATTCAAGGTTAAGCATGTAAAATATGGGTCAAACATGGATTTTAGAGTCTGAAATAGTAAACAAAATAGTACTTATCAACTCCCCCACACTTAAGCTTGAGCATCTCGCGAAAACTACTAAGTATGTATCCCTTAGATTCTTTCCAAACACAGTTAGAAGAAAATGAAAAGAAATTACCTAAGGTTGTCAATTCTCAAAAATCTAAGCTCTATGGATTAGTATCTCGTCCTTCAATCAACAATTTAGCCTTTTCATCCTTCATGATACATTGAGATGAATTTAACTCACTAGCCCTCTCAAGGGAAATTTTTGGTGGCTCTCTTTTTGAGTTCTAAGTTAATGATGAAAGTGGAGCTCACTCAAACATGTTGGAACCCGGATGGCTAGAGAGGGGGGGGGGGTGAATATAGCCAAACACATGGACTTTATGTGGCGACCTGCCTTCTCTACCTTAGACGGACCGTTACTTTGTCTACTTCTTGACTCTAATGCACGACTAAAAATGCGAAACTTTATTTTTTGTATTTAAATCTATCTAAGAATGATATTCTAACATTAATAGTCATACATGATACAATGGCACACTTCCTTTCTCTAAAATTCGTAAAGAAAATACATATTGGAACTTGCCCTGCCCAGTCGACCTAGCTGCCCAACCTCTCTTTAATGGTACCAGTCGACTGCTATATAGCAGTCGACTGATACCAGGCGACTGACCTTTTGGCAGTTGCCTGGTGCTTCGAACAGAAGCTACTGTTCGATAGGGCAGGTGACTGGTCCTGTACCAGTCGACTGGTACACCTGAAAACCTGCATTTCAGATCTGAAACTCATCTCCATACATCCACAAAACACATACTTTCAAGCCATACAAAGACATAACACCATTTCTATACTCTATACTAGTTTTCTAAACATTTTAGCCAATCAAAACAACTTCATAAACTCGAAATTAGGACTTTTGCGGAAGTAAATAAGTTATGAAAATCTATATGAACTTTAGACTAGAGTTTGTACCAAATTTTGTATCTATGCAAGGTTTAAACAAAGTCATTCATTCTACCACTTCAAAACACCAAAACACATGTTCTACAACTTTTCTAAGCATATTTAAAGCAATAAAAACTTAATTCAAAAGGAGACTAACCACATCTTGGCACATGCATCAAATGGCTCCATCAAAGTATCGATATTCAAAACTACTCACGCTCATACTCATCCAATGCAATCATAAGGATATGTATACTAAATAGAATGACATGGAATCTTTACTCGTGTTTTTAAGACATGCAAAATATCTAAAACGCAAATACTTGGATAAATTCTATGTTATCTAACTTAAACTAAGAATCTATAACAAATGCACTTTAAGTCTTTTATTCATCTCGTCCCAAGGACCTCTCCAAGGTCAGCCACCACACACACGTTACTCAGCACTGCCTCGTCGCCTTCCTTCAGAATTGCTTGCCTTTACCTTTACCTGCAGCGAGAGGAAATGCAACTAATAAGCATAAAGCATAGCAAGTACTATCTAGCTCACGAAATCTCGAAATGTGCAAGCATGCTTTTTAAACAATGTGAAATCACATGAGATACTTTTAAGCTTAAAAGAAACACTAAAACATGTATAACTCAAAACATGCATACTCAAGCATTAAAAAGTCTTAACTCACTTTTTCTTGGCTTAACTTGAAACTTTAGCAATTCTTTAACTTTAAATCTTTCTTTACTTTTAGAAAACTTCCTTAAACTTTAGAAAAACTTTGCTAAAGCATATACTTGAAAATAATAACTCACTTGGATCCACTTAAGACGTAAGTACCATCTTATGCGCGTTCCCTAAAAGGTTGGGGTAGCGAGCCACCAATCCTAATAGAGCAGACCTTGGTCTACCAGGGCCAAGACCTTGGAATTGGACACCTGGATTTCTTTAACGACGCCCTTGGACGCCGGGTACTGGCCTTAGAAAATAAAATACTTACTTTTTCTTATCTTGAATGCCTTGACATTTTAACGAGCACCTTGTGTGCCCAAATCCCTAAGTCTTGACTTTTGGGGATTTCTTAAGGCCTTGGCCTTTTCTTTTCTTATCTTCATCTTCTCTTTTCTTTTCTCATAACTTTTCTTAGACCCTAACCTCATATAGGGTACTCAATTAAACTTATACAAGCATGGATTAAACTAGGGTTACATGCAAAATCATAAACTAAAGGAAAATTGCATTTTTAACTTTCTAACGGGAAAAACTTGCGGAAAACCGCCTCTTAATGTAGGTGAGCAGTACTTACTTTGATTTCTTTGGACTTACAACCAAAATTGACGTCTAGGGCTCGGGAGAAACATGAGATCTCGATGAACCGTTCGCGCCAACGCGTTCCTCTCGTCGAGATGAACGAAACGCTCCGCACTCCTTGGTTCTCCCTTGGCCGGCGCCCCCTTAGAAGAGGAGAGGGGGTCTTGGTGTGGCGTGCGCACAAGAGAGGGGGAGAGGGGCGGTGTGCGTGTGGTTTGGGGGAGGATGAGGGTTTAGTTGAGAGAAAATAAAATTTCTCTCATTCATTATCTATTTATACTTAGGGTATTTAAGTCCAACTTATAACTCAACTTAATATCTCTCTATTTTCTTTCAGCACACCCCTGCTGGGGCTCCTGGTTAACCCGCCCAACTTAAGTCGTTGGTCCCATGGGAGGTCTCGGGTTCAAAACTCGTCCAGGCAACTTTTTGCCGAAAACTCTATTTCTTTTAATAAAAATACTAAACGGACTCGGAAAATTCCATAAAAATATTGTAAAAATTCCTAAAAATATCTAGAATATTTCTAAAACATTTTTAAATAGTTCTAAGGACTTTAAGAACTTCAATATGAAAATTTTGGGGCGTTACAATCCCCCATACCTTATAAAAAGTTCGTCCTCGAACTTAAAATAATTCTGGATATTTTTCTCTCATGCTGTCTTCACGTTCCCAAGTAGCTTCCTCATGCTTTTGATTCTGCCAGATGTCCTTCACTAGTGGCACTTCTTTATTTCTTAATCTTTTAACTGTTTTGTCCACTATCTGTGTCGGTCTGCTCTCATAGCTAAGATCTTCTTGGATTTGTACTGACTGAGGCTGAATCACTTAGCTAGGATCGTGAATACACTTCTTTAGCATAGAGACATGAAATGTACTATGGATAGCTGACATATCCTCTGGTAAGTCCAGCTCATATGCTACCTTACCAACCCTCTTTATGATCTTGTAGGGTCCTATGTAGCGAGGACTTAGCTTGCCCTTTTTGCCAAATCTCATCACTCCCTTCATAGGAGTGACCTTGAGGAATACTGAATCTCCAACTTGGAATTCCAGTGGCCTACGGCGTGTGTCAGCATAACTTTTCTATCTACTCTGGGCAGTCTCAATCCTCTGGCGGATCGTCTGGATAGCCTGAGTGGTCTCATCTACAAGCTCAGTCTGGCTGCCTATTTCTGACTTCGTCTCTTTCTTTTCACCAGCTTCTTGCCAACATATGGGTGATCTGCATTTTCTGCCATACAATGCCTCATAATGTGCCATCCTGATGGTGGCCTGATAGCTATTGTTGTAGGCAAACTCAGCTAAGCATAGAAATTTGCACCAACTACCTTTAAAGTCCAACGCACAAGCCCTGAGCATGTCTTCTAAAATCTGATTTACTCTCTCTGTTTGTCCATCTGTCTGGGGATGGAAAGCTGTGCTGAACTGAAGTCTGGTGCCTAGGGCGTCCTGAACACACCTCCAAAAATGGGAGATGAACCGCCCATCTCTGTCAGAAACGATCGACTTCGGAACTCCGTGAAGCCTGATCACTTCTTTCACATACAGCTGTGCTAACTGCTCTACCGAATGCGATAACTTGATGGCTAGGAAGTGGGCAGACTTAGTCAATATGTCCACTATCACCCATATTGCATCGTGTCCATGGGTGGTCCTTGGGAGACCTATGATAAAATCCATGGATATCTCTTCCCACTTCCACTCTGGAATGGGAAGAGGCTGCAGAACTCCTCCAGGTCTCTGGTGCTCTGCTTTGACTCTCTGGCAGGTTAAGCAGGTACTGATATATCTGGCCACGTCTCGCATGAGTCCAGACCACCAGAACCTTTGCTTTAAATCTTGGTACATCTTGGTAGAACCAGGATGCATAGAGTACGGGGTACTGTGGGCTTCTTCTAAAATATTCTTTCTTAGTTCCTCATCATTGGAGACGCAAAGGCGGTCTCCAAGATAGAGAATGCCACTATCTGATACTCGAAACTCTGAATTTTCTGTCTCTTGGATCTCCTGCTTGATCTTCTGGATCTCTGGGTCTTGACTTTGCTTTCTTTGTATATCCACAAGCAGGGTTGACTCTAGAGTCAATGCAGAAAGTTGCCCAATTATTACCTCGACTCTAAAATCCTTTATTTCTTTCTGAAGTGGTAGAGACAGTGATGATAGGGACATCAATGCTACACAGGATTTTCTGCTCAGTGCATCTGCCACTTTATTAGCTTTACCTGGGTGGTAGAGGATTTCACAGTCATAATCATTGACCAACTCTAGCCACCTGCGCTGCTTCATATTCAGATCCTTCTTAGTGAAGAAGTACTTCAAACTCTGATGGTCTGTGAAGATTCTGCACTGCACTCCATACAGGTAGTGTCTCCAGAGCTTCAGTGCAAAAATCACAGCTGCTAGCTCAAGGTCATGAGTAGGGTAATTCTTCTCATAGTCCTTGAGCTGTCTGGAGGCATATGCTATTACTTTACCGTCTTGCACGAGGACAGCTCCAAGGCCTATCTTGGATGCATCACTGTAGATGTCAAAGGCCTTGTCACACTCTGGAACCGTCAGGATGGGAGCACTAGTCAATCTTTTCTTCAGTTCTAGGAAGCTGTGCTCGCATTTATCTGACCACTCAAACTTCTGATTCTTTCTGGTCAGGGCTGTGAGTGGAGAGGCTATTCTGGAAAAGTCCTCCATAAATTTTCTGTAATATCCTGCCAGGCCTAAGAAGCTTCTGATTTCACTGGCATTCTTGGGTCTACACCAGTTGCTGACTGCTTCTATCTTGGCTGGATCAACTTGAATGCCTTCTTTTGATACAATGTGACCTAGGAAGGTCACCTGATCTAGCCAAAACTCACACTTTGAGAATTTTGCATAGAGCTTCTCCTGCTGAAGGATCTGCAGCACTATCCTCAAGTGTGTAGCATGGTCCTCTGGAGTCTGTGAGTATATGAGAATATCATCAATAAATACAATGACGAATTTATCGAGATACTCCCTGAAGATGTGGTTCATCAGCTCCATGAAGACTGCTGGAGCATTGGTTACTCCAAAAGGCATCACTACAAATTCGTAGTGGTCGTATCTTGTCCTGAAGGCCGTCCTGGTGATGTCACTTTCTTTAACCTTTAGCTGATGATACCCAGAACGCAGATCTATCTTCGTGAACACCGTAGCCCCTTTGAGTTGATCAAATAAATCATCTATTCTAGGAAGGGGGTACTTGTTCTTGATGGTTACCTTGTTCAGAGCTCTGTAGTCTATGCACAGACGCATAGACCCATCCTTCTTCTTAACGAAAAGTACAGGAGCTCCCCAGGGTGAATGACTCGGGCGAATGAAGCCCTTGTCTAGTTGCTCCTGGAGTTGCTCTTGTAATTCCTTCAACTCTGCTGGAGACATACGATATGGGGCCTTCGAGACCGGACCGGTACCTGGTACTAGCTCGATCTCGAATTCCACTTCTCTGTTGGGAGGTAGTCCAGGTAGTTCTTCTAGGAATACTTCTGGATAGTCACAGACTACCCGTACATCCTCCTGCTTGCGCTCTTCCTTTGCTTCTATGTCCACTATGCGTGCAAGAAAACCAGCACACCCTTGTTCTAGCATCAGTGGGCTGCCAAGGCTGAGAGGAATTTCTGAGTCTTCCTCCTTGGGGCTCCTTGAAATTCGAACGTGGTTCTCCTCTGGACTGAAAACCACCTTCCTCCGTCGACAGTCCACTGAAGCGC
>JAGFNQ010004281.1:0-125337 GCA_024364735.1 Boesenbergia rotunda
GGTAAGCCTACCAGTGGGAGAAGCAGTCGCAAAGTTCAACAAACTAGCTCGCCTCTGCCCAGAGCTAGTCAGCACAGAGAAGGAGCGAGTCAGACTGATGCTCCGCATGCTGAACCCTGAGATAGCACTCAACGTGAACAGCGGGATGCATCGACCCCAGACCAGCGAGGAGTTTGTCAGTAGTGCTCTAATCTCAGAGCACTACCTGAATAGCATCAAGGCACAGCAAGCACAGCAGAAGCCAGTACTGATTGAGAACAAGACAATAGGAGGCCAGAAGCCTCAGCCAAATAGCCAGAACTGGAAGAACAAGAACCACAAAAGGAAGCAGTGGCCTGGCAGCCAGAAAGGAAAACCAGAGAATAAGCAAGCTAGGTATCCACCTTGTCCTAAGTGTGGGAGGAACCATCCAGGAACATGCCTTTTGGGTGTAACTGGATGCTATTCATGTGGACAAGAGGGACACAGATCCAGAGACTGCCCAAACAAGTTTAAAGTACTTCCTCAGCAGTCCGTACAGTATGGAGGCAAGCCCCAGTTACATTACATGCCTACTATGCTGGAGGGACCTCAGATCAGTCAGGGAGGATTGGAAGCAGCACCAGTTCCAACCAATGCCAGAGTCTTTTCCCTCACGAAGGAAGAAGCTGCCAGCGCCTCCACGGTCGTAACAGGTCAAATAGTTATTTTTCAGCATTTAGCTACTACACTGTTTGACACTGGGGCGACCCATTCTTTCGTATCAGTACCTTTTGCTAGTAAGTTACAGGTGCCTACAGAGAGTTGGGAGTCCAGATTCCTGACAACTCTCCCTTCAGGGGAAATCATGGAATCCACCCAGAGGCTCCGGGCTGTGCCAATCAAGATTTCAGACCGAGAGCTATATGTCGATCTGATAGTCCTTGCGATGCAGGACTTCGACATCATACTGGGCATGGATTTCCTCAGTAAGTACAGCGCTTCAGTGGACTGCCGTAGAAGGAAGGTGGTTTTCAGCCCAGAAGGAGAACCACCATTCGAGTTTCAAGGAGCCCCAAGGAGGAAGACTCAGAAATTTCTCTCAGCCTTGGCAGCCCACCAGATGCTAGAGCAAGGGTGTGCTGGTTTTCTTGCACACATAGTGGACTCAGAAGCAAAGAAAGAACTCAAGCAGGAGGATGTACGGGTAGTCTGCGAATATCCAGAAGTGTTCCCAGAAGAATTGCCTGGACTACCTCCCAACAGAGAAGTGGAATTCGAGATCGAGCTAGTGCCTGTACCGGTCCGGTCTCGAAGGCCCCATATCGTATGTCTCCAGCAGAGTTGAAGGAATTACAAGAGCAACTCCAGGAGCTACTAGACAAGGGCTTCATTCGCCCGAGTCATTCACCCTGGGGAGCTCCTGTACTTTTCGTCAAGAAGAAGGATGGGTCTATGCGTCTGTGCATAGACTACAGAGCTCTGAACAAGGTAACCATCAAGAACAAGTACCCCCTTCCTAGAATAGATGATTTATTTGATCAACTCAAAGGGGCTACAGTGTTCTCGAAGATAGATCTGCGTTCTGGGTATCATCAGCTGAAGGTTAAAGAAAGTGACATCCCCAGGACGGCTTCAGGACAAGATACGGCCACTATGAATTTGTAGTAATGCCTTTTGGAGTAACCAATGCTCCAGCAGTCTTCATGGAGCTGATGAACCACATCTTCAGGGAGTATCTCGATAAATTCGTCATTGTATTTATTGATGATATTCTCATATACTCACAGACTCCAGAGGACCATGCTACACACTTGAGGATAGTGCTGCAGATCCTTCAGCAGGAGAAGCTCTATGCAAAATTCTCAAAGTGTGAGTTTTGGCTAGATCAGGTGACCTTCCTAGGTCACATTGTATCCAAAGAAGGCATTCAAGTTGATCCAGCCAAGATAGAAGCAGTCAGCAACTGGTGTAGACCCAAGAATGCCAGTGAGATCAGAAGCTTCTTAGGCCTGGCAGGATATTACAGAAAATTTGTGGAGGACTTTTCCAGGATAGCCTCTCCACTCACAGCTTTGACCAGAAAGAACAAGAAGTTTGAATGGTCAGATAAATGCGAGCACAGTTTTCTAGAGCTGAAGAAGAGATTGACTAGTGCTCCCATCCTGACTGTTCCAGAGAGTGACAAGGCCTTTGACATCTACAGTGATGCATCCAAGATGGGCCTTGGAGCTGTCCTCATGCAAGACGGTAAAGTGATAGCATATGCCTCCAGACAGCTCAAGGACTATGAGAAGAATTACCCTACCCACGACCTTGAGCTAGCAGCTGTGGTTTTTGCACTGAAGCTCTGGAGACACTACCTGTATGGAGTGCAGTGCAGAATCTTCACAGACCATCAGAGTTTGAAGTACTTCTTCACTCAGAAAGATCTGAATATGAGGCAGCGCAGGTGGCTAGAGTTGGTCAAAGATTATGACTGTGAAATCCTCTACCACCCAGGTAAAGCTAATAAAGTGGCAGATGCACTGAGCAGAAAATCCTGTGCGGCACTGATGTCCTTATCATCACTGTCTCTACCACTTCAGAAAGAAATAAAGGATTTTGGAGTCGAGGTAATAATTGGGCAACTTTCTGCATTGACTCTAGAGTCAACCCTGCTTGTGGATATACAAGAAAGCAAATCAAGACCCAGAAATCCAGAAGATCAAGCAGGGGATCCAAGAGGCAGAAAATTCAGAGTTTCGAGTATCAGATAGTGGCATCCTCTATTTTGGAGACCGCCTTTGCGTCCCCAATGATGAGGAACTAAGAAAGAATATTTTAGAAGAAGCCCACAGTACCCCGTACTCTATGCATCCTGGTTCTACCAAGATGTACCAAGATTTAAAGCAAAGGTTCTGGTGGTCTGGACTCAAGCGAGACGTGGCCAGATATATCAGTACCTGCTTGACCTGCCAGAGGGTCAAAGCCGAGCACCAGAGACCAGGAGGAGTTCTGCAGCCTCTTCCCATTCCAGAGTGGAAGTGGGAAGAAATATCCATGGACTTTATCACAGGTCTTCCAAGAACCACCCATGGACACGATGCAATTTGGGTGATAGTGGACAGATTGACCAAGTCTGCCCACTTCCTAGCCATCAAGTTATCGCATTCGGTAGAGCAATTAGCACAGCTGTACGTGAAAGAAGTAATCAGGCTTCACGGAGTCCCGAAGTCGATCGTTTCTGACAGAGATGGGCGATTCATCTCCCATTTTTGGAGGTGTGTTCAGGACGCCCTAGGCACCAGACTTCAGTTCAGCACAGCCTTCCATCCCCAGACAGATGGACAAACAGAGAGAGTAAATCAGATTTTAGAAGACATGCTCAGGGCTTGTGCGTTGGACTTTAAAGGTAGTTGGTGCAAATTTCTGTGCTTAGCTGAGTTTGCCTACAACAATAGCTATCAGGCCACCATCAGGATGACACCTTATGAGGCATTATATGGCAGGAAATGTAGATCACCCATATGTTGGCAAGAAGCTGGTGAGAAGAAAGAGATGGAGTCAGGAACTAGCAGCCAGACTGAGCTTATAGATGAGACCACTCAGGCTATCCAGACGATCCGCCAGAGGATTGAGACTGCCCAGAGTAGACAGAAAAGTTATGCTGACACACGCCGTAGGCCACTTGAATTCCAAGTTGGAGATTCAGTATTTCTCAAGGTCGCTCCTATGAAGGGAGTGATGAGATTTGGCAAGAAGGGCAAGCTAAGTCCTCGCTACATAGGACCCTATAAATTATAAAGAGAGTTGGGAAGGTAGCCTATGAGCTGGACTTACCAGAGGATATGTCAGCTATCCACAGTACATTTCATGTCTCTATGCTAAAGAAGTGTATTCACGACCCTAGCCAAGTGATTCAGCCTCAGTCAGTACAGATCCAAGAAGATCTTAGTTATGAGAGCAGACCGACACAGATAGTGGACAAAGCAGTTAAAAGATTAAGAAACAAAGAAGTGCCACTAGTGAAGGTCATCTGGCAGAATCAAAAGCATGAAGAGGCTACTTGGGAACGTGAGGACAGCATGAGAGAGAGATATCCAGAATTATTCTAAGTTCGAGGACGAACTTTTCATAAGGTATGGGGGATTGTAACGCCCCAAAATTTCCATTTTTAGTTCTTAAAGTCCTTAGAATTATTTAGAAATGGTTTAGAAATATTCTAGATATTTTTAGGAATTTTTAGAGTATTTTTATGGAATTTTCCGAGTCCGTTTGGTATTTTTGGAAAAAGAAAAAAAAAAGAAAAAAGGAAAAAAATGGAAAAACCAATTAAGTGCAGCGGGTGGATCGAACCCGCGACCACCGCGAGACCACACAAGCGCGCAACCGCTGGGCTAGGGGTATCAAGCACAGCAAAGGATGGAGAGAATATATTTAAGGTGTAGTTAGGTTAATCCGCCCCATAAGTATAAATAGGTAATTAAAGAGAGAAGTTTTATTTCTCTCCTCTCCAAACCCTCACGCCGACCCCTTCTCCTCTCTTGGGCGACACCAACACCAAGCCTAGAGGGCCGGCCAAGGCTCTTCTCCAAGAGATATTCCATATTCGGATCCCCGCGACGAGAGGAACGCGTAGGCGCGAAGAATTCTCCGAGATCTCAAGTTTCTCCGAGCTCTAGACGTCAATCTTGGTTGTAAGTCCAAGATATCAATGTAAGTACTGCTCACCTGCAGTAAGAGGCGGTTTTTCCGCGAGAATTTCCTTTAAAAGTTTTTAAAAGAGATATTTCCTTTTTGTTTGAGTTTTTGCATGTGATCTTAGTTCATTATATGCTTATATATGTTGATTAATACCCTATGTGAGTTTAGGGTCCAAGAAAAGCTATGAGAAAAGAAAAGAAAAGATAAAGATAAGAAAAGAAAAGGCCAAGGCCTTAAGAAATCCCCAAAAGTCAAGACTTAGGGATTTTAGCACGCAAGGTGCTCCAGAAAATGCCAAGGCATTTACAGATAAGAAAGAAAAGAAAGAAAAGCTATTTTATTTTATAAGGCCAGTACCCGGCGTCCAAGGGCGTCGTTAAAGAAATCCAGGTGTCCAATTCCAAGGTCTTGGCCCTGGTAGACCAAGGTCTGCTCTATTAGGATTGGTGGCTCGCTACCCCAACCTTTTAGGGAACGCGCATATGAGATGGTACTTACGTCTTCAGTGGATCCAAGTGATTATTATTTTCAAGTATATGCTTTAGCAAAGTTTCGAAAGTTTAAAAAGTTTTCAAAAAGTTAAAGAATAGCTAAAGTTTCAAGTTGAGCCAAGAAAAGTAAAATGAGATTTATTATTGCTTGAGTATGCATGTTTTGAGTTATACATGTTCTTAGTTTTCTTTCAAGCATATTAGTATCTCATATGATTTCAGTTTGATCTAGAAGCATGTTTGCACATTTCGAGATTTTGTGAGCTAGATAGTACTTACTAAGCTTTTTGCTTACTAGTTGCATTTCCTCTTATTGCAGATAAAGGTAAAGGCAAGCAATTCTGAAGGAAGGCGACGAGGCGGTGCTGAGAAAAGTGTGTGTGGTGGCTGATTATGGAGAGATCTTTGGCACAAGACAATTTAGTTATTTAATTCACAATGTTATAGTTCATTTGAATTTCAAGTTTTTGTTTTATGGAGTTTAGCGAACATTTAAGTTTTGGATAGTTTTACATACTCAATTTCTTAGAGTAAAGATTCCATGTCATTTCTTTTAGCCTATATATTCTTATGACTGCACTGGATGAGTAGAATTGTGAGTAGTTAGAGATATTGATACTTAGTTAGAGAAATAGATGCATGTGCCAAGATAGTATCAATTTCTTCTTTGAATTAAGTTTCATTGCTTAAATATGTTTAGAAAAGTTGCATTCACATTTCATGATGCTTTAGCAAGGTCATAGAACATGTATTTGGTTATATGAATGTATAGAAGTCAAGATTGGTACAAACTTTAGTGTTAAAGTTCATATAACTTGTATAGTTTATTTTCTTCCGCAAAAGTCCAAATTTCAAGTTTATGGATTCGTTTTGATTGGCTAAACTCATTTGAAAACTGTCATAGAGTGTAGAAATGGTGTCATGATTCCATATGGCTCGAAATTATAAGTTTGGAGGAGCTGTGAAGCAACTGCCGAAAACCTGAAAATTCAGATTTCAGGCTATCAGTCGACTGATACAGTATCAGTCGACTGATACCCGACTGTGGTGTTGGGCGAGGCAAGCTTCAAAGTGTACCATATGTGAGCTTTTGAGATAGAAAGTGTGATATGTTATTATACATGACTGCTTAAGTTAGAATATAATTGTTAGATGAATTTAAAAGTTAAAAAAAAAAAGATTTCCGCATTTTTAGTCATGTATCAAAAGTAGAGAAGTAGAGAGAAGTAACGATCCGTCTGAAGGTAGAGAAGGTGGGTCGCTACACTAGAGGTCAAGGTTCCCAATCTTGACCAGTCCCTTGTAGAGTCCTCCTTAGGGTTTTACACTTTCTTCTTAGGGCAGGTGGAGTTTGGCCTACGTTTTCCCATCCTCCCTTCTTCATGGCCATCTCCCAATACTTCGATGTGCATTTGCATCAGATGGCTCCAAATGTCTTCACCCATATGGGCGGGGCATTAATGACCCAACCCGTCGACCCGACCCCTTGGCCCCTTGGGCGACCAAATTCTATTTTTGGCGGCCCCAACAACCTGGCCCCTTTGGTCGTCGCCCGTCAGCCGTGCCGTTATTCACTAGGTCTTCCCACCCCTAGCCAGTGGATTTTTGTCTTCCCCAGGATTTGAACTCTAGACCTCTAGGATAAGTACTAGAGTTTATGAATCATGGTAGCCAAGTGAGCGCGACACACTTGGCTACCAGGATTCATAAACTCTAGTACTTATCCTGGATGTCTAGAGTTCGAATTCTTGGGAAGGCAAAATCCACTGGCCAGGGGTGGAAAGACCTAGTGAGTAACAGCACGACCGACAGTCGACGACCAAAGGGGCTAGGTTGTTGGGCCGCCAAAAATAGAATTTGGCCGCCCAAGGGGCCGAGGGGTCGGGTCGACGGGTCGGGTCGTTTAAATAAGAGTTTATGAATCTTGGTAACCAAGTTGGCTACCAGGATTCATAAATTCTAGTACCTAGCCTGGAGGTCTAGAGTTCGAATCCTAGGGAAGGCAAAAACCCACTGCCAGGGGTGGGAAGACCGTAGGATCTCGGGCCTAGAGGGTTTCCTGCGAGGACCAGAGAGGCCGAGATTGCTACAGGGCATTCATTCTCTTCAAATTATTTAATATACCTTTGACCCCTCGCTTTTTTCATTTCTTCTTCGTCCCAAACTTAGCTTCTAGAGGGGCGTTTAGTTTTACTGCTTGCCCTGGCCACAAATTCATCAGCAGCATCTCTTCCTCCCATAAGGGATAGAAGAAGCATTTTTTCTTCATCCAACTCGCCGAGCGTCCATTCTATCCAACCCGCTAGCGCAAGGATCTACCTTCTCCTCTTGACCAGGGTGATTTCCAGCGAGAGCTAGGCTACCAGTGGGCTAGAGGCATTCTGGCTGGGATGGAGTTCCATGGGCCCAGCCTGGTTTCATGCGAGGAGCTTCTTCACCGAGCTGGGATCAACCCTAAAGTCACCCATCATAGCCCCGACCTCCGTAAGTGCACTATTTATTTTATTTAGCCCCGACCTCCGTATGCTAACTGGCATTTTGTTGTTTGTGTTGCAGCAAACATCATGCTTTGCCGATCCATGAGCAAGCTTCTCAAGTGGGAGCTTGCAGATGAACAGGCCCTGACTCCTCCTCCTGATGCTCTACCCTCCGTGGCCGAACCTTCTGAAAGCCCCAGGCAGATCTCGGCGAGGAGAAGACCACTACCAAACCCTCTGGCATTCAGGTAGCCTCTAAGGAGGGAGGTGGCGACAAAGAATTGTCGGTCCAGGCTTCTGTGCTAGCGACAAAGCCCACTAGGAAGGCAAGCCGACCACCCACCAAACGGTCGCGACTCATCCTGCCTGTTGAGGAGGGGGTGGAGGTAGAAAACGTGCTAGAAGACCACCGTCAGAAACCCGTTGTCCCTTCGGCTCATCCACGAAAATGGACCCGCTCGGCTTGGACGGCTACGGAGGAGGAGGACACTATTCCTCTCTCGATGCACTACTAGAGGGTGGCACCCACCATTGCGGAGCCAACGGGTGAGGCCGAGGTTTGTTCTAAAGTCCCCGAGGCCTCCACCAGCCTTAAGGGCAAGAAGGTGAGACCCGGCGAACTGACACTCACCAGTGTCTGCCTGTGCCAGAAGGTAAAGGCGCTGGCCTCTCTGGCTCCTCGGCCAGTGGAGCTGAAGGAGGCCTCTGCTGAGGGTCATCCTTCTGGGGGAGCGTCAAGCACGGAGGAGGACATCTCGAGGTCCTCCAGAGTACCCATTGAAGCACCCATCATCCAACCTCTCCACCGCTCTGAAGGCACCTCTTCTCCAAGGAGTTGCAATGTCACAAGAGGGAGGACTACCGGCGCGTCGGTTGGGTTAATCGCCAGCTTGCACGAGTCACTCCTCAAGGTAAAGATCTGGTGTTTTCCCCTTACCATCATTTACTTTTCTAACTCTTGTTATTTGCTGTGGTAGGCCACGTCCAACTATCTTTCCTTGAGTATACACCTATCCTCCAAGCAGGAGACCGATGCCTTGCGCCGACAAGTAGCTAAATTAGAGATAGATGTCTTTCGGGCTCGCGAGGAAGGTCTAATGTTGGTAAAGGTCAACAGGGGTCTTTGGGTTAAGGTGGAGCACTACCCAGACTCCCTGCTGGCCTTTGAGTCCTCCCTGCATAGCACTCACCACCGAGAGCGCCTCCTATCAAAGCTGGCGAAGACCCTTACTGACAAGATGAGCTATTTATCTCACGAGAAGGGGCACTTCAAGGAACGGGAGGCAAAGCTATCGGAGGGCGTCCGCCTCCTGCAAGAGGGCTTGCTGCAGAAACAGTCGCAGCTCCGGGCGATCAGAGCAGCACTAGGAGGTCCAGGCGGATCGAGATCGACTATCCTTCGAGGCGCCTGAACTGAAGTCTGGTTGGGATGCAACTTTAGAAGAACTATAAAAACATAAAGCTGACGAGCCTAAAACAGGTCCTAAAGAGCCTGAAATAGGGCTTTAATGGTGTCATCCAGCAACTACAGAGAGCAAAACTGCTGAAGCCGGAGGTGGACCTGAGCTTTATGAGCATCAGCCCGGTTTGGAATGAGCTCCTGGCTACGGATAGAGAACTATAGGGGCTCTTCCCAAACCTGAACTGTCTTTTATTATTTTTTTAATAATTTTTTGCTTTTGAATGTACCTCAGATGTAATCCGTAATTTTGAATGAAATACTTTTGTACTATTTTCTTCTATACTCCAAGTTTGAATGTATTTGTCTTTGACCTTTTTTTGAATGGATGTACTCCCAATTTTATTTGTCTTTTGTATCTTTTCTTGAATGGATATACTCCTAATTGTATTTGTCTTCTGTATCTTTTTCTTTAAATGTAATTCTAGATTATGAAGAAAACCTTTTTGTCTTCACTTTCTGTTTACCTTCTATACTTGATTGAATGTAATCCAAATGAAACATTCACATATAAACAAAATATATTCATCTTCTATACCTTGTTGCCCGTATGCTACGTGTCCTTCTTCGCCTCTTCTCCCATATAGACTCCTTTACACACGTGAGATCTAACATCAGTAGAGATACGAGGACTTAATGCGTTGTTAGTCGTCTGCGCAGGCAAGGACATGACTTGGCATGTTCAATGTTGGGACCTTGTCGTTTAGCTAGAGGGGGGGTGAATAGCAACTTTTCGATTTTCTTCCTACAAGGGTTAGCAAGCGCAAGCGGAAATCTCAAATCTAAACTAAAACAATGCTAACACATCACCTTTACGTGGTTCGAAGATGAAACTTCTACTCCACGGTTGTCCGTAAGGTGGACGATCTCAATCCTTCGGTGGATGACTCCCCGGAACACCTCCGGCTAGCTCTTGTCGCTCCTTGTGGGTGGAGAAACCTTGCCACAATCCTTTGACAATGTATGAGCACTTGTAGGCTACTAACAGGCTTTGACCAAACTTGTTTCGCCAAGCCAGAACAGCCAAAAATGAGCCCTCTTAAATAGAGCTTGACACTGTTCTGACCGTTACCAGTCGACTGACCTTGGGGTAGTCGACTGGTCTTCGCGAATTCGAATGTCACAACCTGACGATTCACATTCTGATTGACACCAGTCGACTGCGCCAGTCGATTGCATCAGTCGACTGATCAAGCATCATTCGACTGATCTTTCTATGTTCTGCCTCAGTCGACTGATCAAGCATCATTCAACTGCCACCTAAGGTTTCCCTTTCCGAGTACAATTCTCTCAGCACTCAAACCCAAGGATTTCGCTTCCCGAGTACAGTGTTCTTAGCACTCGAATCCTCACGACTTAGCTGACTCTTCATCCAGCAACCTCGATCTGTTGCCTTCAAGCCCTCTTCGACTTTGGCTATTGTCCCTCGGATGCATACAAGCCCGCGGCTCATCTCCCCATGCCATAATTCGCGTATGCCTCGAAGTCCACTTCCCTTGGCTCATCGTCCCTGCTCCAGCAGTCTCGACTTGTTGCCTTTAAGCCCTCTTTAACTTGGGCTCTCGTCCCTCGGATGCATGCAAGCCCTCAGCTTGTCTCCCATTCCATCCTTCACGTATGTCTCGAAGTCCGCTTCCCTCGGCTCATCGTTCCTGCTTTGTCCACGATCCCTCGGATGCATACAAGCCCATGGCTTGTCTCCTCACACCATCCTTCACCGTACCCAAAGACGTCCAACTAAGTCCATGTGTATCCTGCAAACCTACATACTCAAACACAAGGGTGAACCTAACTTAAACCCTTAACCTATACATCAAAACACATGGTCACTTCGGACCATAGATTACCCCAACATTCAACACTTCGCCAAGGCCAATATTTCTCTGGTGTCGTCAGCAACTCCATATGGTATAAGTCCAGGATATTATCGACTGCACTTCCTCAGCGCCATGCTCAAGTTTACTCATCTATGGTCGGGCATCCTCGTCACCGCGACCAGGTCTACACATCTCGGGCATCCTCGGCACCATGAGATGGTAAGGACTTCGCCTACTCTTGGCCGGGCATCATCAGCACCACGCCCAGGTCTACTTGTCTCAGGCAACCTCGACACCTCCAGATGGCAGAGATTTAGGCTACTCCTGATCGGGCATCCTCGACACCACGACCAAGTCTACACATCTCGGGCATCCTTGGCACCACGAGATGGTATGCTCTTCACCTATTCCTGGCCGGGAATCCTCGACACCTCGGCCAGCTCTACTCATCTCGGGCATCCTCGGTGGCACAAGATGGTAGGGATTTAGGCTACTCCTTATTGGGCATCCTCGGCACCACAACCATGTTGGGACCGGGTGCATGTCGACAAGGATACGAGTTCGTAAAATTTTAAATTTTTACGTGCAGCGGAAGAATTTGCATAAAATAATTTCCTAAATTATTTTAACTTCGTATCTAGCATGCAGCCTTATGGTGTGTTGACATAATCATAAAATAAAACTTTGCGGAAAAGTAAACTAATTTACATTATACCTCTCGTAACTCGAAGTAAGGTACGAGATCCAACCGTAGCGTCCCTTGGAAGCTCCGCCTCTATTCGCGTCCACGCCGAGTTCTCTTCGGGATGACTTCACAAAGTCACGAGTTTTGTGCCGACGAGAACTACTAGATCCTCGGAAGGCACAACTAGAAGTACAAGAGAAAAGATAGGAAAGAATGGAAACTAACCAACAAAGAAACGGAATCGAATTCCGAGAAGAGAGGAGTCGCTATCCGCTTCTTCTTCTTCTTGTTTCGTTTCTCCTTCTTCTTGAAGCTCACGGCAACCCACTTGGGAGAGGGAGGCGCCGGCCCTAGGGTTGGTGTGCGGCGGCCCTAGGGATGGTGAAGAGGGCGCCGACCCTAATGGGGAAGAGAGAAGAGAAGAGAAGAGAATAAGAGAGAGAGAGGGAGCTTCTCAATTATCAATTGATTGATTAGGAATAAAGGCTTCCCTTTGGTTCCTTATATAGTTGCTTCTCCCTTGCCAAGTCTCCTCTTAACGGAATTAGTTATCATAAGAAATTTATCCTATAAATTCTCTTATGAATTATTCCGTTTAAACCAAGTTTTATTATAACCAACTTTATAATAAAACTAATTAGTTATCATAAGAAAATTTATCCTATAAATTCTCTTATGAATTATTCCGTTTAAACCAAGTTTTATTATAACCAAATTTATAATAAAACTAATTAGTTATCATAAGAAAATTTATCCTATAAATTCTCTTATGAATTTTATTATAACTAACATTATAATAAAACTAATTAATCTTCTCTTTAAATTATGGAATAAATTTTATAAGAAATTTATAAACTTTCTTATTATGGAAAAATCAATTCATAATTGATTTTATAATATTAAAATAAACCAATTCATGGATTATTTTAACTTCCATAAAAAGGAATAAATTTCTATAAATTTATTTATATAAATTTCTTTATACAAATTTATTTATCCATAATTTATAAAATAAATCGCGCTAGATCTATTTTATTAATTAAACCAAAATTAATTGGTTTTCTCCCCAATAGGTGGCCGACCACTTCAAGGAGGTTTGGCACCCTCTTTGGCCGGCCAAACCTACCCGAACCGTTCGCGAATTAAACTCATTTAATTCGCCCAATAAGCCTTCAAAAGACTTAGCCATTTTAGCTTCCATTGCGCCTCTGATAAATTAAGATTCGACTTATTTCTCTTGATCGGAAAATCCAATTTTCAACTCGTTTTAAATCCCTCGGATTACTCGTAGTGCGTGTGACTAAATAGTCTTTCGATTTATGTTGGCCGTCTATAATCAACAAATTATAGAACGATCATGAGTGGCACCTAGTAGTACGTCATGACCCCCAATTAATCGAAAGATCAACGGTTTGACCTCAGAAGAAATTATTCTGAAACCCTTCAGCAGCTCTAATGAATCGTGCCCAATTCCCTTCACCATCTTATACCCTCTTGGTTCAGGACACGGTCTATTTATGTCAGTCCCCACTAGGCTGACTACGTCACACCTAGCCCAAGTAGTGTCTTTCTCGTCCTTTGGATTTCTAATTACTCTCATGTATTTAAGAGACTCGCACTCTAAACATGATATACTCTGGCCAGAGGTTTTGAGTAACAATCCGACGATAGGCCTGGGTATACATCTCCTCGCAAGGAGTGGTGAATCCTTTGTAGGCTGTTCAAACATCTTCGGGCACTTCGGCTTATACCCAATCATCCTGGGTCCACACCTCCTTGGAGATGCTTGCTTAAGATGTTAAAGTATAAGTCTCCATGACCAAGATGACTTGAACACCGCAAGTCAAAGGAACATCGCACTTAAGCCGCAGTAAGAACTTCATTGACATATCTATATAGATTACCATATGAAGTCTTACAGCTAGTCACTCCAATGAACTAGTTCCCATAACTAGCATCCATGTTTATCTCCGGACATCCCAATGTCACCAGCCAGTGAGAATCAGCTGATTAGAGAATAACCCATGCTAGTCTCAACAGAATTGATAGTGTCCGTATTTATCAATTCATCGACTAGGGATATTTTCAATACTTCACAATTGCACATTTAGAGATAATCACTAGTTGTGATCCCATCACAAATTCTCTTATGCTGTGAGTTGTATTGCGGACATTCAGTAGATGAGTTTATGATCTCAATCAAATACACAAGCATGTATACTCAAATAGTGAATTATCATTTATTAAAATAAATGCTTACAATCATAAGGTGATTGCCTTAGGACACTTCTCTCATATCACTAACAAACCAGGTCTACACATCTCGGGCATCCTCGGTACCACGAGACGGTAGAGATTTAGGCTACTCCTGGTCGGGCATCCTTGGCACCACGAGATGGTAAGCTCTTCGCCTACTCTTGGCTGGGAATCCTCGACACCTCGGCTAGGTTTACTCATCTCGGGCATCCTCGGCGCAATGAGATGGTAGGGATTTAGGCTACTCCTGATCGGGCATCCTCGGCACCACGAGATGGTAAGCTCTTCGCCTGCTCCTGGCCGGGCATCCTCGGCACTTCGGCCAGGTCTACTCATCTCGGGCATCCTCGGCACCACGAGACGGTAGAGATTTAAGCTACTCCTGGTCGGGCATCCTCGGCACCACAACCACGTCTACCCGTCTCGGGCATCCTCAGCACCATGAGATGATAGATTCTTTGCCTGCTCCTAGTTAGGCATCCACGACAACACGACCAGGTCTACTCATCTCAGGCATCCTTAGTGCCACGAGATGGTAGGGATTTATGCTACTCCTGGTCGGGCATCCTCGGTACCACGACCAGGTCTATATATCTCGGGAATCCTCGGCACCACGAGATAATAATCTCTTCTCCTACTCCTGGCCAGGCATCCTCGGTACCTCGGTCAGGTCTACTCATCTCGGGCATCCTCGATACCACGAGATGGTAGAATCTTCGCCTGCTGTTGGCCGGACATCCTCGGCATCAAGGCCAGGTCAACTCATCTCAGGCATCCTCGACACCACGTGAAGGTAGAATCTTCGACTATTCCTGGTCGGGCATCCTCGACACCACGACCAAGTCCACTCATCTCGGACATCCTCGGCACCACAAGATAGTAGAGTCGTCAAGATTTTACATCGGGTCTTGATGAGACATTTCGCTTGTTTCTTTCATTACTGAAACTGCAAAGTAGTACAAACATGCATACAAATACATATATATTTCTCACATAGCTCACCGAGTATGATATGGCTGTAGGTGATTTGCATGCCATGGCCTATCCAATTTTTTACCTTTGTCGTCTTGTAGGTAATAGCTACCTCCAGTAAGCTTTTTAATGACGATGTAAGGTCCACACATATCATTGTCTTCTTTACTGTAGTGTTGTTGCCGGATGGACTCATCGCCTATCTCCACTAGAATTATCGCTTCTGCTCCATACACCAGATTAAAAGGGATCTGACCCATTCCTTCTTTGGGAGTGGTGCCGTATGACCATAGGATGCTCGAATGTTTTTCGACCCAGCTGCCTCCGACGTGGTCCAACATTATCTTGAGCCCTCTAATAATCTTTCGGTTGACTACTTTTGCTTAGTCATTGCCTTGGGGAAATGCGACTGAAGTGAAGGCTTGGTGAATACCCAGTCCTTCACACCACTCTCTGAGTTTGCGCCCTGCGAATTGTCTGTCATTATCTGACACCAACTTATAAGGAATGTCGTACCTGCAGACTACATCCTTCCACAGGATTTTCATCACGGCAGCCTCCGTGATGTGCACCAGCGGTTCAGCATCAACCCATTTGGAGATGTAGTGACCAACACTAACAGGAACTTCTTCTACTGAGGCCCGATCAGAAAAGAATCCGCAATGTCCATTCACCACTAGTCGAAGGGGCAGAAAACAGTGGAAGGCTCGAAGTAGTTCAATTGGGCGATGAGTGATATGCTGATGCTTTTGACAGACTTCACATTCGACTACAAGTTTGATGGCATTTGCTTGCAGCGTGGGCCAAAAATATCCAACCAGGATAATCTTCCTAGCCATGGATCTTCCCCCAATATAGCTTCCACATATGCTTTCGTGAATTTCTCGTATGATGTAGTCGACTTCCCCGGGACCAATACACTTGAGCAAAGGTCGTCCACAGACTCTTTTATATAGTTGCTCCCCGACTAGCGTAAACCTGGAAGCCCTGCAACGGAAAAGCCGAACTTCCTTATCACCTGCTGGCATAGTCCCACTACGTAAGAACTCTACATAGGGCTCTCTCTAGTCGAGTAATGTAGTGTCAGCGGCTTCTTCTTCAATCTGGGTCACTGTTCCTTCCAGCATCCATGATGTAATGGAGTTGGCCAATTTGGCTATCTTATCTGCCTTGACATTATCAGCTCGGGATATATTCTGTAGAACAACCTTAGTGAAGGAAGACTTCAGGGTCTCATATATAGTCACATACCTCTACAAGCGCTCATTCATAATTTCAAATTCACCTTTTATCTGCTGAGCCATGAGCTGAGACTCTGAGTGGAAGATAACCCGAGCAGCTCCCATTTGCTTGGCTGCTTGTAGCCCCGTTAGGATCGCCTCATATTCGGATTCGTTATTGGGGGCCCGGAAGTGGAGTCGGATAGATAATTATAGTACATCTCCCATGGGGGAGATCATCAGAAAATCTGGCCCCGCTGTTCTTGTTATTGGTGATGGTTGCGGGTTTCCTAAGCGAATACCGGGTCACTCATGGGAAACCTCTCCATGTCCACGGATTAAAATTTTAATCCAAATGGAGACCTATTTTCCAAACGACCGTCTCGTCATCGTGCTAACCGATTTGAGCGATCGCTTGAACAACCAAGTTGTTCTAGCGATCAATCTCCTCCAACCGATTAGCCGCGGAATAGATGACTAGTGGATCGCTAATTTTTGTGTTTATCATCGGGCTCAAAAATAATTAATTATCACAATTAATTTATAAATAATTAATCAACAAGATAATTAATTAAACCACATGAAACGATAGAAAACAAGGAGCCAAAGAGAAGGTTATACCTTTCCTTTTACCTCGCGATCTTCTATTGTATGACCCTCCCCTCTTGGACGTCGTGTGAGCGACGATCTACCATGAACTGAAGTCACCAAGACACGAGCACGACATCCTTTTTCTTCCTTCTTCCTTGCGCCAAGAACCCTAGCACCTAGGGTTGCCGCCGACGGCCACCAACCTCTCTACCACTTGCGCTGCCGACCACCACAAGCCACCAAGGGAAGCTGCCCACAAGGTATCAAAAGAGAGGAAGCAAAGGAAGATGAAGAAGAAGGTGAAGAAGAAGAAAAGAATCCTCTTCTCACCAACCCTAACCGGCCACCACCTTTCTTCCTTCCGCCGGCGCCTAGCACCGTCGCCTCCTCTTGCTGCCGGTTGCCAGCTCTTCCTTCTCCTCCTTCTCAAGATCAAAATTGGCTAAGAGAAGAGAATGATTCTCTTCTTCCTTGCGCCAATAATAAAGAGAAGAGAAGGAAGAAAGAGGAAGAGAAGACACTTCTCTTCCACCACCCGCCGACTGCCCTAGGAGAGAGAAGGAGAGGGAGAGAAGAGAAAGGCCTTAGGGTTGGATGTGTGTTGGATGAATTGTATGCCTTGGTTTCATAATTCCATGGGGTATTTATAGGCTACAATAGGGATCATGAGGAGGAGTTGGTTCTTGGCCACCCAATGGATCAAGGCTCGATCCATTAATGAAGATCCATTCCACTAAAGGATCCTCATTGATCTACCTCACCAACCCCCATATTTAAATATGGACTCCACCTATTATAAGTACAAATATCTCCCCGTGTTTAAAATATTGAATGCCCGTTGATTAATTTAAATTACTGATAATTTTAATTAATCAACATCTAATTCCTTGATTAGTACCACTCATCCTTATCATAATGTCGGATCAAGTCCGCCTGCAAGATTTTGTTGGGACCGGGTGCATGTTGACAAGGATACGGGTTCGTAAATTTTAAAATTTTTACGTGCAGCGGAAGAATTAGCATAAAATAATTTCTCAAATTTTTTAACCACGTATCTAGCATACAACCTTATGATGTGTGGACATGATCATAAATTAAAACTTTACGGAAAAGTAAACTAATTTACTAAGTACCTCGCGTAACTCGAAATAAGGGACGAGATCCAACCGTAGCGTCCCTTGGAAGCTCCGCCTCTATTCGCGTCCACGCCGAGTTCTCTTCGGGATGACTTCACAAAGTCACGAGTTTTGTGCCGACGAGAACTACTAGATTCTCTAAAGGCACAATTAGAAGATCAAGAGAGAAGAAAGGAAACTAACCACCAAGTAACGGAATCAAAATTCCGGGAAGAGAGAAGTTGTGACCCGCTTCTTCTTCTTCTTCTTTGGCTCCTCCTTGGTTGATGTTGCTCACGCCAACCCTAGAAGTGGAGGATGGTGCGTCGGCCCTAAGGGGAACAAGGGGCAACGTCCCTAATATGAACAAGGGGCGCCGGCCCTAAGGGGAAGAGAAAGGGAGAGAATAAAAGAGAGAGGGAGAGAATTAATCTCTTGATTACTCAATTAATTGGAATTCAAGGCTAGCCTTTGGTTCCTTTATATAGTAGCCTCTCCCTTGCCAAGTCTCCCTCTTAACGAAATTTTCATAAGAAATTTATCCTATAAATTCTCTTATGAATTATTCTGTTTAAGCCAAGTTTTATTATAACTAACTTTATAATAAAACAAATACTTCTCTCTTTTAATTATGGAATAAAATTTGTATAAAATTTTCTTATGATGGATAAATCAATTCATAATTGATTTTACAAATTAAAATTAAACCAATTCATGGTTCATTTTAATTTCCATAAAAAGAATAAATTTCTACAAATTTCTTTATAAATCTTTTTATATAAATTTCTTTGTATATCAATTTATTTATCCATAATTTTATAAAACAAATCGCGCTAGATTTATTTTATTAATTAAACCAAATAAATTTGTTTCTCCCCTTTGTATTGGCCGGCCAAACCAAGAGGGTGGACACCCACTTTGGCCGGTCAAACCGAGCCGAACCCATCGCGCTTTAAACTCATTTAATTCGCCCAATAAGCCTTCAAAAGACTTAGCCATTTTTAGCTTCCATTGCGCCTCCGATAAATTCAGATTCGACTTATTTCTCTTGATCGGAAAAATCAATTTTCAACTCGTTTTAAATCCCTCGGATTACTCGTAGTGCGTGTGACTAAATAGGCTTTCGATTTATGTTGGCCGTCTATAATCAACCAATTATAGAATGATCATGAGTGGCACCTAGTAGTACATCATGACCCCCAATTAATCGAAAAATCAACGGTTGACCTCAGAAATATTTCTGAAACCCTTCAGCAGCTCTAATGAATCGTGCCTCATTCCCTTCACCATCTTATACCCACTTGGTTCAGGACATGGTCTGTTTGTGTCAGTCCCCACTAGACTGACTATGTCACACCTAGCCCAAGTAGTGTCTTTCTCATCCTTTGGATTTCTAATTACTCTCATGTATTTAAGAGACTCATACTCTAAACATGATATGCTCTGGCCAGAGGCTTTGAGTAACAATCCGACGATAGGCCTTGGTATACATCTCCTCGCAAGGAGTGGTGAATCCTTTGTAGGCTGTTCAAACATCTTCGGGCACTTCGGCTTATACCCAATAATCCTGGGTCCACACCTACTTGGAGATGCTTGCTTGAGATGTTAAAGTATAAGTCTCCATGACCAAGATGACTTGAATACCGCAAGTCAAAGGAACATCGCACTTAAGCTGCAGTAAGAACTTTATTGACATATTTATATGTAGATTACCATATGAAGTTTTACGGCTAGTCACTCCAATGAACTAGTTCCCTTAACTAGCATCCATGTTTATCTCCGGACATCCCAATGTCACCAGCTAGTGAGAATCAGCTGATTAGAGAATAACCCATGCTAGTCTCAACAGAATTGATAGTGTTCGTTTTTATCAATTCATCGACTAGGGATATTTTCAATACTTCACAATTGCACATTTAGAGATAATCACTAGTTGTGATCCCATCACAAATTCTCTTATGCTGTGAATTGTATTGCGGACATTCAGTAGATTAGTTTAAGATCCCAATCAAATACACAAACATGTATACTCAAATAGTGAATTATCATTTATTAAAATAAATGTTTACAATCATAAGGCGATTGCCTTAGGATACTTCTCTCATATCACTAACAAACTCCCTCTTGGCCTAATGCCAATCGCTATGGTATCCAATACCACAGGCTCTAACATGACCCTCAAACTTATTTTGAGGCAAGGCCTTAGTTAAAGGATCCGCTAAATTCCTTTCATTGGGAATTATCTCAATTTGTATATCATTCCTACTTATAATCTCTCTGATCAGATGATAGCGGCGAAGCACGTGTTTGGATCGCTGATGAGACCTTGGTTCCTTTGCTTGTGCAATAGCTCCATTGTTGTCGTAGTAAACCGGCACTGCTTCATCAATGGTTGGAACCACACCAAGTTCGGAGACAAACTTCTTGATCCATACTGCTTCCTTTGCTGCTTCCGAAGCTGCGATATATTCTGCTTCCGTGGTAGAATCCGCTACGGTGTCTTGTTNGGAGGGTTAGATGGAAAATCCTTAGCTTGGAGGGCTAAGGTGGATGGAAACTTAGCTTGGAGGGCTGAGTTTGAGTCCCTGGATCGGTCTGGTGATCGATCAGGGATTTTGGCACGCTGCTCCTTCGTGGATCGGTCGAGTGACCGATCCAGCGATGACTGATCGGTCGGGAGACCGATCAGGGAGCACACAGTGAGGTTGGGAACCTACTGTGCTGCTCCTGATCGATCTGGTGACCGATCAGGGAGTATGCATTTCACCCATTGACTGGCTCCTGATCGGTCTGGTGACTGATCAGAGAGCGAGCAGTGAGGTTGAGTTCACTTGCTGAACAGCTCCTGATCGGTCTGCTGACCGATCAGGATCACTGTGCAGATCGTTCTGTTGAACGATCTAGCTTCGCGGGCTCCTCACTAAGATCGATCAGGATGAAGCCTGGTCGGTCTGGGGATGACCTGATTGGACTGCTGACCAATCAGGAAGATCCCTGGTCGGTCAGTTGACCGATCAGAAGGCCTAGCCTGCAAAACTCAGAAATCACCCAATATAAGGGTGGATCGGTCAGGTGAACGATCCACGACCTGGGATCGGTCTAGTGATCGGCCCAGGAGAATCTCAAAGAAATCGCGATTTCTGATTGAGCGTTGGGGATCGATCAGGACGAATCCTGATCGATCCGGGACCTGCCTGATCGGTCTGGTGATCGATCAGGAGGCTCTCTGATCGGTCAGGTGACCGATCACTTTAATTCAAACTGCACTGTCAGACGCTCTGATCGCGTCTGAACACAACTGATTCGCTGCCACTTTCCTCTGATATTTGATATGCTGTTTGATTTGCTGCTCTAATACTCTGATTAAGTTTCAGGTGACAGGGGAGGATTCAAACACTCAAGGAGAAGTCAAAGAGAGCTTTCCTTGGAGCAGGTTTGTCCCTTTCTCCACACAGGTTGCAACGGCTGAATGCAGGACTGAAGCTGCTAACTGAAGCTTGGCTGAGGGAGCTCAAGAAGTTCAGTTAGGGTTCAGTGTAGCTGGCGCGTTGGCAGTGAGGCAGCTGTAGGCTGCTGGAGATGAGATCATCTGTTGCTTAGCGGAGAAACAAAAGGAACGAGAGTAGCAGTGTTCATGAATGGCTTCATCCTTGTGCTCTTGAGTTCCGGCGTTTTCTTTTCTGCTCCACATCAAGCTTGATGTTCTTGAGTTCTTCAATCATTCTGAACAAGCTATTGAGAAGCAACCATCGTTTACTTCAGTGCTTGAAGGAGAAAACAAGAGGCTTGGAGTCCGACAGTGGGAAGACACGAAGAGGGTTCTTGCGTGAGATCGCCACTGGGTGAAGCTCAGGGAAGCTTGCTGTGTTTTCGTCCTTGCTAAGTGGTTGAGTAAGATCCTTCTTGTTGTTTCTTTGTGCTCATTCTATATCATTGTTTGAAACACACTGTGGGGAGGTTTCTCCACCGAGAAGGAGGTTGTTTCATATCCGGTGATCACCGGGGCTTGATCTGCCGACGATCAAGGGATCGCCCACCTTAAGGGCACGCCAAGGAGTAGGGGCAAGTTATCCCCGAACCTTGTAAAATCTCCTTGTTAGCGATCTTGCTAATCTTACTAGTTAGGTTTTAGTTTTAGTTTCTGCAAGTTTTGTTTTCCCATAATTTCGCTGTGCTATTAATAACTTCAAGTGCAGAAATTTGATAACTCTTCTAAGAAGAAGTGATTGGCTATATTCACCCCCCCCCCCCTCTCTAGCCATCTCGTTCCCAACACGGGCATCCTTGGCACCCTCGGCCAGGTCCTACTCGTCTCAGGCATCCTCAGCGCCACGAGACGGTAGAGATTTAGGCTACTCCTGGTCGGGCATCCTTGGCACCACGACCAGGTCCCCACATCTCGGGTATCCTCGGCACCTTGGCCAGGTCTACTCGTCTCAGGCATCATCGGCACCACGAGACGGCAGAGATTTAGGCTACTCTTGGTCGGGTATCCTTGGCACCACAACCAGGTACCCACATCTTGGGCATCCTCGGCACCTCGGCCAGATCTACTCGTCTCGGGCATCCTCGGCACCATGAGACAGTACAGATTTAGGCTACTCCTGGTCGGCATCCTCGGCACCACGACCAGGTGCCCGCATCTCGAGCATCTGCGGTACCACAAGATGGTAGGAGCTTCACCTATTCCTGGTCGGGCATTGACGAGCCCAAATATACTAGATTAATTTGTCACGAAATGTATGAGCTCATCAAATTTAAATATGAATGAATGCTGGAAACCCTTTTACAATCAAAAGCATGAAAATGTAATATAGGGGCCACAGGTCGTATTTTTCTCGGGGCTAGTTGACGTTGTGTGATTCGCACTTGTATTTATGTGTCGTTTGTGTTTGTGGGTTTCAAATAAAGATTTGGGTTTGGGTTCAATTCGAAAATGAAATATCAATGGAGAAGAAGAAAACTAAACTCATGAACTAGCCAAAGTAAATGCAATTGATAGCTCAATCAATGGGAGACCGAATCAACCAAGAGAACTTAACCAATTTTGGAACCCAATTCTGATACTAATTGGCAAAACAAATTGCTAGGCAAATGAATAAAAACAGTGCATGAAATTTTAAGCAGCAAGCAAGATTAAATCAAATGTCATCCATAAAATTCAGCAATCAACTCATACAAATACACCACCAGCTAGCTACAAAATCAAGAAGCAACAAATGCAAAGAAGTTCAGAAACTAATTTCAAACACAATAGCTCTCTAAAAACTTCATTCGACTTGGTCCCAAACAATGCCTATCCTGAACCTGATACAATTGGCAGAAATGCAATGAATTATCCTGCAGAAAAGGAAACTGTTGCCTAAAGTGATACTAACTGCAGAGCTCTTATCTAGTGTACAGCAAATGAATTCGAAACAATAAATCTACTACAGAATTCAGTAGCAATTGAATGCATAAACAATTGAAGGTGAAACAAAAATCCCAATCCCAACTGATACGCCCAGATGAATCACAGTAAAACATGAGACACAAAAACTGCAGAACCCGAATTCAGATTGCAGCTACAAATACCGAACTGATGTGCAGCTGAATTAAGCTAACATGCAGAAATGAAATGGCTTCAGAAATTCAGACCAAGGATGATAACTACAGAAATGAACTCATGTGCAGCTTTTGGAAGCAGAAATGCAGCAGCAGATATGGGAATCGAGTTATCAGAAATCAATTTCAGAAACAGAATCAATGCAAAACAAACCATAATTAACCGCAGAAATAAATCTAACTTGCTAAACAATTCAAATCAATTGAATTAGTAACTAAATGTTGTCTTCAATTGCAGGGAATGAGCTAAACAAGAATCGGATTTGAAGGAAGATATAAAAATCAGAACCCAATCTGAAATTTCAGAATATGGCTGATACGCATGAAAAGATATGGCACGCAGCAATTACTCTATGAAATAAACTGAAATTAACTTCAATTGATCACTAACAAACAAATAAATCTACTTAACTTGCAGAATCGAAACTAGTTTAAACAGAAACAATCAAGTAAACGAAACTAACCAATCTGCAATTTCAGAAACAGGAACAAAATTCAGAAATGAGATTACAGCTAATAAACGAAATTAACTAAGCCTCAATCTCTCATCTCAGCTCAAGAATTCCTTGCTGTCACTCAAGGATGAACCTCGAATTGAGAAAGAAACAATCCATACAGAATTCAGAAACGAAATTCAGAATTGAAAATTATAGCTAAAGAAACCGAAAGTTAGCTAATTTAACTAAACCCCAATTCTTCTCCTTGCTGTCACTCAAGGATTAGCATCGATTTGAGGTGGTCGCGCCTCGGATTGGAGAAAAAATGAAGAAAAACGATGAACTAAGCTAAACACGCGAAGAAGAAGCACTGTGCGGCAAAGACGCGACAACGAGAAGAAGGCTGGATTTTTCCTTAAGTAATAACCCATGGACGGCTCAGATTGATCGGAGGAGATCCAACGGTAGATCTTGGTCTGATTGGAGCCAAACTTTTATGATGATGATCTGGGGTCAGGATCTGCCTTGTGGTAGCTCGGATCCTCCAGATATGCAACGGATGGTCCAGATCAACTCAATCTGTGAATGGACGCTCTAGAGCCCTCCAAGCTTGATCCAACGGTTGATTTAGCTCTGATTGTGATGAAACCTTCAGATCTTGATCATAGAGCTTGATCAACCCTAACCCTAGCTCGGATTGCTTCAGATTGTCCCGGATGGCTCAGATCTAGCCGCTCTTGAATCGGACGGCCCGGATTAACTGTAAGCTTGATAATTCGATCCGGCTCACATCCGACTCAAGTTTGACCCAGTATGCCCTAGGTCTAGGATCTTTTCATGCCTACAAAAATATATCAGAAAATTAGTGGCCAAATAATCCAAAAATATGTAATTTTGCAATTAAGTCCAAAATAAGATAAAGTTCCAAAACCTAGGGTAAAATCATAATTAAGCAATAAAAACATGGGTCAAACATGGATTTTAGCAATCAAAATAATCAATAAAATGGTGCTTATCAGGCATCCTCGGCACCTCGGTCAGGTCTACTCGTCTCGGGCATCCTCGGCACTATGAGACGATAGAGATTTAGGCTACTCATGGTCAGGCATCCTCGGCACCATGACCAAGTTCCCACATCTCGGGCATCCTCGACACCACGAGATGGTAGGAGCTTCTCCCGTTCCTGGCCGGGCATCCTCGGCACCTCGGTCACGTCTACTCGTCTCGGGCATCCCCATAAGACGGTAGAGATATAGGCTACTCCTGGTCGGACATCCTCGGCACCACAACCAGGTCCCCACATCTCAGGCATCCTCGGCACCACTACCAGGTCCCCACATCTCAGGCATCCTCGGCACCATATGATGGTAGGAGCTTCACGTGTTCCTGGTCGGGCATCCTCAACACCTCGGCCAGGTCTACTCTTCTCGGGCATCCTCGGCACCATGACCAGGCCTACTCATCTCGGGCATCCTCGATACCACGAGATGGTAGGATCTTCATGTCCTCCTGGCCGGGCATCCTCGGTATCTTGGCCAGGCCTACACATCTCGGGCATCCTCGACACCACGAGATGATAAGACTTTAAGCTATTACATCGGGATTTGATGAGACATTTTATTTGTTTATTTCATTACTGAAACTGCAAAGTAGTACAAGCATATATACAAATACATATTATATCTCACAAGGCTCACCGAGTATCATATGGCTGAAGGTGATTTGCATGTCATGGCCTATCCAGCTTTTTGCCCTTGTCGTCTTGTAGATAATAGCTACCTCCAATGAGCTTTTTGATGATGATGTAGGGTCCGGTCCATTACGGTTCGAGCTTTATAGGGTCGCCGACCGGCTTGGTTTTTTCTAGACCTTATCTCCAACTTGGAAGGTTCGGGTGATCACTCGACGATTAAATGCTTGTTGCATACACTGCCGATATGCAACTAGTCGGGTGGGCACCTTATCTCACACTTCTATGATCAGATCCAGGTCGATCAGCCATTCCTGATCGTTGTCTTCTTTGTTATAGTGTTGCCGCCGGATGGACTCATCGCCTATCTCCACCGGAATTACCGCTTCCGCTCCATACACCAAATTGAAAGGACTCTATCCTGTTCCTTCTTTGGGAGTAGTCTGGTACGACCTTAGAATGCTTGGGAGCTCTTCAACCCAGCTGCCTCCAACGTGGTCCAGCTTTATCTTAAGCCCCTTAATAATCTCCGGGTTGACCACTTCTATTTGGCCATTTCCTTGTGGATGCGCGATTGAAGTGAAGGCATGGTGAATACCCAGTCCTTCACACCACTCTCTGAATTTGCTCCCTGCGAATTGTCTGTCATTATCAAATACCAACTTATAAGGAATGTCATACCTGCAGACTATATCCTTCCACAGGATTTTCATCACGACAGCATCCGTGATGTGCGCAAGCAGTTCAGCTTCAACCCATTTTGAGAAGTAGTTGACTAGCACCAACAGGAACTTCTTTTGCTGAGGTCCGATCGGAAAAGGACCCACAATATTCATTCCCCACTGATCGAAGGGGTAGGAAACAGTGGAGGCTCGAAGTAGTTCCATCAGGTGATGCGTGATATGCTGATGCTTTTGACAGGCTTCGCATCCAGCAACAAATTTGACGGTATCTTCTTGTAGCATGGGCCAAAAGTATCCAACCAGGATAATATTCCTAGCCATGGATCTTCCCCTAATATGACTCCCACATATGCCTTCACGAATCTCTCGCATTATGTAGTCGACTTCCCCTGGACCAATACATTTGAGCAAAGGTCAAGCGAAGGCTCTTTTATATAGCTGCTCCACGACCAACGCAAACCTGGAAGCCCTACAACAAAAAAGTTGAACTTCCTTATCGCCCGCCGGCATAGTTCCACTACATAAGAACTCCAGCGTCAGTGACCTCCTCTTCGATCTAGGCCGCTGTTCCTTCTATAGCACTTGGCTCGTCCAGCATCCATGAGGTAATGGAGCTGGCCAATTTGGCTAGCTCATCTGCCTTGACATTGTCAGCTTGGGATATCTTCTGCAGAATAACCTTGGTGAAAGAGGACCTCAATTGCTCATAGATGGACACATACCTTTGTAGGCGCTCATTCTTAATTTCGAACTCGCTTGTTATCTACTGAGCCATGAGCTGAGAGTCTGAGTGTAAGATAACCCGACCAACGCCCACTTGCTTGACTGCTTATAGCCCCGCAAGGATTGCCTCATAATCGGCTTCGTTATAGGTGGCCCGAAAGTGGAGTCGGATAGATAGCTGCAATACATCTCCCATGGGGGAAATCATCAGAACTCTGACCCCACTATTCTTGTTGTTAGAGGAACCATCAACGTAGATTTTGTTGGTGCAGAAAGCACCCAAGTCAAATCTGTGTTTTGATAATGGCAAAAGGGTTCAAAAGTTAAGGTATAATGTTTATCTAACATGTTACTCAAGTGTACAGGCCAATCCCTAGCGAAGGACTGCTAGGCACCTGGCGAAGGAATGCCAGGATACAAAGCCCTAGCAAAGGACTGCTAGACTTCTGGCGAAGGAATGCCAGGATACAAAGCCCTAACGAAGGACTGCTAGGCACCTGGCGAAGGAATGCCAGGATACAAAGACCTAGCGAAGGACAGCTAGGCACCAGGCGAAGGGTAGCCTGGTACTGAAGACCTAGCGAAGGATAGCTAGGCACCAGACGAAGGACAGCATGGTATCCAAGACCTAACGAAGGACTGCTGGGCAAAAGTCCAACCGGAGGAGCCGGTTGGCATCAGGTAAATTCTCCCGAGAGGAGTAGGTGAGGACGCGTTCCCCGTCGAGGGAATAGTAGGCGTCGGTTCGACCTAAGGCTCCATTTGGGAGACCCAAAGTCATAACCAAGACAGCTAAGGTTGTATAAACTAAGATATTAATTGCTTTATGTTGTTTTGGACTAACCCTGGATGCAGGATCGAAGGAACGAGTGTCTGCAGCTCAGAGAGCCTCAAAGGAGTGAGGCAGATGCTGAGTAGGGCTCCCGGAGCCTCCCGGGCGCCCCCAAGGTGAACACAAAACAAAGTAAAAGCAAGGTGAGGTTCGGCAGCTTATGGGTGGGGCACCCCCGTGCTCCCGGGCGCCGCCCATGCTCCCGGGCACCCCCGTGCTCCCGGGCGCCCCCAGGTCAAGCCAACGAAGCAAGCCAGCGAGAAGCCAATGGATGAGAGTTGACTCGGTCAATCCGGGCGCCCCCAGCGTCCCGGACACCCCCAGTCATGATCTAATCCCGAGTTTGAAGGGATCAGAGCTGACCGAGAAAAACTCGGATCGGCTGACACGTGGGGGGGCGCCCCCGACGTTCCGGGTGCCCCAGGTGCTATAAAAAGGGCCCTCGACCCCAAGGCTTCGACACTTAATTTATTCAACGCAATAACTGTAACGCCCGCTTTTTTTTTCCTTTCTTTCCATAAAGCGGCGTTACGTTAACATGAGTAGGGCAGGTGGATATCATAATGCAGCAGAAAAACTTTAAACTTACACCTACATGCACCTACTACCATTCCTAACATGATGACATGGGAACTTGGCATATTAACTTCATACTTAGCATCATATCATGTCTTACTTAACATCATGTCATAGAGTCACATAAGTCATCATTTACGTACTTAAGTAGCAAACGTAAAGTTCTAGCATAAGACGAGTAAACATATTGTTTTCTTGGCCAAGTCACTACCACACACATGCATTCTTGCCCTCCTGCCGCTTCCTTACTGTCCCCTTGCGTGATCTGCGGTATAAGGAAATAAGACTATAAGCACATAGGCTTAGTAAGACTCTTTCCTACTCACTAAAACCATTCATCACTTAATAATGAGCACATGAAACATTTACATACTTGGTGCTCTACTTAGAACATAAGCATCTAGGATCACTTAGCATATATTTGACATGGCATGAACATAAACACAATAAACATTCTTAGCATAGCATGCTACATGGCATAAACCTAAACATAATAAACATTCTTAGCATGGCATGATACATGGCATAAACATAAACATAATAAACATTCTTAGCATGACATGATACATGGCATAAACATAAACATATAAACATAAGCATAATAAACATAAGACATTACTATCATGGCAAAGTGCATAACATGAATGAATGCATGAGTCGAATGCATATGCATAAGGATGCTTACTTTTAAAATCATACTTTTAAATACTTGAACATAATCATAACATCATTGGCGTCCCCGACTTGTACCACATACATACATCATAAGCGCGCATCCCTAAGTAAATACAAGGTAGCGAGCCCCGACCTACTAGGGTAGGGACAGTATAGTCGGTAGTCCCAGAATCGGGACGTTCTTAAGGTGCCCATCCCTGTTGCACAGCTTCGGTAGTGCCAGAACCGTGGACAGCATAGTCGGTAGTCCAAAACCGGGGCGTTCTTAAGGTACCCATCCCTTGGACCCATACTTCGGTCCGGTACAAGCCCATTCATAAAGTAAAATAACTTTACATGCTTCATCATTCATAAGACATTCATAGCATACTTAAACATAGCATCATGATGCCTTAAAAGGCATGAGCATTATCTTCATTCATAAGCATGATATGCATCTTCTTTCATAAAACATGTCATGCATCATCATTCGTAAAAACATGGCATGCATCTTCTTTCATAAAACATGGCATGCATCTTCATTCATAAAACATGACATGCTTACCTAAAACATCATTCTTATTCCTAGTGCTTGCATGATCATGGCATATAAGGTAAGCATTGCATTATATTCATTGAACATGACATGTTTACATAGACGCTTATCCTAATCCATAGAGCATGCATGATCATGATCCCTAAGGTAAGCATTGCATTTCATACATAAGCATGGTATCTATCTCAAGCTTGCATAGTTAAGACTTCCATAAACATGCTACCTACTATCCAAGTGCATGGCATAGAACATAAGATATTCATAAATAAACCCTATTAAGCATGCATCCAAACATACACACATGAAACATGGTGCTTAAGGTTAGGGTTATAGGTAACTTAATTTCTACCACATGCTTAAACCTTTATATACACTTCATAATAAAGCATAACCCATCATTCTTCAAACCCTAACTCCACCCAAACCCTAGTGACCATGCTTGGCCGAAACCTACAAGGGAGGGATTCCATCATTCAATGACATGTAAGGTAGCATTAGGAAAAAGAAACAACCATACAATACATCTAAGGCCATAAGGAGCCATTAGGGCTCATGATTAGGGTTTACCCTAACTTTTAGCCCTATTTTTCTAGGGTTGGCCGAAACATGTAAGAGCCATGGGTGCATGGATAAATTCATAAAATTTCTAATTAATCATCTATCACCTTCCATACCCTACCATAGGAGTCATTAGGGCCCTTACTTGAGGTAAGCCCTAACTCCTTGCCCTAGAACCTTCTTGGCCGAAACCCTTAGGGTCACAAGACCTTGTGAAAATTCACATAAATCCTTTCAACCTCCCCTTGTATCATAAAGGTACACAAGATACATGATTGAAGGGTTAAATCCAACCCTAGCCATGGAATCCTTATAATGGTCCCAAGCCCTAAAGGGTCTTAGGGTACTCCAAAAATTCCCAAAAATTATACTTATTCTCTAAACATCATGAGAACACATTAGAAAGCATGATTTAGATTTTTAACATCATCATGGACCCAAAACCCATGGTGGCCGAATACTATAGGGGTCCAAAACATGGTTTTCTCAACATCAAGCCCAAAACCAACTTTATATTATGCTAAAAATCACAAAGGAACTATTATACCACAGGTGAGGGAGTCTTACCTTGGTTGATCTTGATTATAGACCTTAGATTTGAGAGAAGGATGAAGATCTTGTTGCCTCTTGACTACCCCTAGCCTTTGTACCCTTGTAAAAGCCTTGGATCTTGGAGATGGAGCCTTAGGTTAACCTTTTCCAAAGGAGAATCCCCTCTTGGGGTTTCGGCTAGAATGAGGGAGGAGGAAGAAGAAAGGTGGACTTGATAGAAGGAAGAAAGTAACTCCCATTCCCCCTCTTTATAACACATTAAGGAGGGTAAGTGAAGAGTCATGGTGTCTCTTCCCTTGGTGACTCTTCATTTTCCCTAAGCCTTAACCATAATTCACTTCATTTCCTCATAGCACTCTCTTGCTAGGTGATTTGGTTAGAGCATGCATGGTTGTACAAGAGGTCCAAGGTTCAATCCTTGGTGCATGCACTAATTTTCTATTTATTTTTTTATTTTATTTTCTATTATTTCGAAAATCTCTTAAAAATTCCCCCATAATTATGTTAATATTTCTCATTAAAACCCCTTTATATTTCTATAAATTTTTACCTAAAATTTATCAATAATCATTGTACTAGAAAGCTCATATAAGGCCCATTAGTGCCTATTTCCCCAATTTAAATGGAAAAAGCATGGATTTCTAGGTTAAAATTCGTGTTAATATTTCTAGATCCCTCGGAAAATTATCTAGACATGCTCAATATTTTAAAGAAATATTAAGAAAATTTTCCGGGTCGTTACAATAACGCTCTTCTGCTCCCGCGCTCTGCTCCAGAAACCTCCCGACTCGAAATACAAGCGCCGACGACGTCCCTCTGCTCCGAAAAATATTCCACACCGGACGTCGGTAACAAAGAGCGATTTTCTATTTTTGTGTTTACTATACTGCAATTGTAACATCTATTTGTAAACCATTTTGCGCAAATATAGAATTGCCCGCAGTAAACGGTCAACGACTGTGGGCCTTGGAGTAGGAGCCGACCGCGACTCCGAACCAAGTAAAAAACTTGGTGTTTGCGTTTGTTTGTTTTAATTTCCGCTGCATAATTTCTCTATCTCTTAAATCCAAACGTTTTCCGATATTCACCCCCCCTCTATCGGCTCTCTCGATCAAACAAGTGGTATTAGAGCGGGGAAGCTCCAATTTGGTGCAACCACCAATTTGAGAATTTTTTTCGGATTTTTACAAAAAATTTTTAATAATTTTTTATTATTCGAAATTTCTCTCGTTATTCAAGGTTGGTGCAACACCCCTCGATAATTATTCTTTCTTTATCCCGCACTACTAATCCAAGGCCAAGTCTTGGGATATTTCTCTATCTTTTTCTTAGTTTCAGATAAATGGCCATCCAAGAAGGCTTCAGCACTGCAAGACCACCTCTCTTCAGTGGGGAGGACTTCTCCTACTGGAAGAGCAGAATGGAGGTCCACCTGAAATCTCAGGTGGACATGTGGATAATCATCCAGTCCGGACTGGAGATTCCGAGAAATATTGAAGGAGTACCTCAAAGCTACATAGAATGGGGCACCGCTCTGAAACGGAAAATTGAAGCGGATGCAAAGGCGACCCAGACCCTCCAATGTGGCTTAACCAAAGAAGAGCTGAACCGGGTGGGTCCTTTCAACAGTGCCAAGGAGCTGTGGGGGAAACTGATCGAGTTGCACGAAGGAACATCAGACACTCGGATCAGCAAGCGAGATCTGCTCCTGAACAAGCTGTACATGATCAAAATGACCGACAACGAAACAGCAGCTCAACTTCACGCCCGAATTCAAGAATTAATGAATGGACTACACACCATCGGTCACAAGGTAGAAAACCGTGACCTAATAAGGTATGCATTAAACGCTTTCCCGAGAAATACCTTGTGGGCATCTATGGTAGATGCATACAAGGTTTCAAGGGACCTTTCAAAAATTAAATTAGATGAATTATTCTCTGAATTAGTATTACATGAGCAGACTAACTGCACCCTGGCCGAGAAAGGCATTGCCTTTATTGCAAGTAAATTTGAAAAGAAATCCAAGAAGAAACCTCAATCAACACCTGAATCTGAATCAGACTCAGATTCTGAAGACGAAGGAGATCGACCAAAGTTGGTCCGACTGGCAAGGAACTACTACAAGGAGTTAAAGAACCAAACCAACAGAAGGAAAGCCAGTCGAAGAAAGGGTGAACCAGCTGAACCCGCAAATGAAAAGAGCAAGCCCAACGTGACCTGCTACGAGGGCAAGAAAAAGGGTCACTACAAGACCGAATGTCCTAACTTGAAGGAAGCAAAGAAGACAAGGAAGAAGAAAGCACTTCAAGCAACGTGGGGCGAGTCCTCATCCGAAGAAGAAGAAGAGGTCCCACAATCGAACCTACTCGCACTAACTGCCTCAGAAAAAGTCGTGACCGAGTCAGAGTCAGAACAAGATGACGGCAGACTGACATTTTCAGAGGAAGGCGAAATCAAGGTAAGTGGTTTTACTAGAAGTCAATTAAATGAATTAATCTCTTACCTTTCTCGAGATTTGGCGAAAGCTAAACTCCGAATCGAATCCCTCCGACAGGAAGTAAAACTCCTGAAAGAGGGAGCTGACTTTAAACCCTTAACTGAGAAGGTTCAAGAAGGAACCTCTAATCAAGTTGAAAAACTTGAGAAAGAGAACTCCTCCCTAAAAACTCAGGTTAAGGATCTTAGATCAGCATTAGAACGATTTACTTCTGGTTCCAAGAATCTTGACATGATTCTTGGAAAACAGAAATCGGTTCTAAATCGATCCGGACTAGGGTATAGAACCAAGTCTTGACAAAGATCCTACTTTGCAGTACTGAACCAGTCCAGACCAAAAGTTCAGGCATGGGTACCAAAACTATGCCTGAATCAACAAACTGGATCAAATCAATATTGGATCCCCAAGGACAAGATTCACATCTTGCCAAACCATTATCGTGGCTATAGTCCAGGGGGAGCCAAGTTAAAAACCATAGTTATTATTAAATAAAATTCAATTCTAGAATGCAATTTGCTTGTTTGCTTGTTTATTTAATTTCTGCATTTTATCATGCTTAGACTTAGGAATGGTTAGTTTAAGGACCAAACCAACTTAACTGAAATTTGACAACATAGTATTGGGAGGAGGTGAGATGATAGTGTTAGTGATATGAGAGAAGTGTCCTAAGGCAATCGCCTTATGATTGTAAATATTTATTTTAATAAATGATAATTCACTATTTGAGTATATATGTTTGTGTATTTGATTGGGATCTTAAACTAATCTACTGAATGTCCGCAATACAATTCACAGCATAAGAGAATTTGTGATGGGATCACAACTAGTGATTATCTCTACATGTGCAATTGTGAAGTATTGAAAATATCCCTAGTCGATGAATTGATAGAAACGGACACTATCAATTCTGTTGAGACTAGCATGGGTTATTCTGTATTCAGCTGATTCTCACTGGCTGGTGACATTGGGATGTCCGGAGATAAACATGGATGCTAGTTAAGGGAACTAGTTCATTGGAGTGGCTAGCTGTAAAACTTCATATGGTAATCTACATAGATTTGTCAATGAAGTTCTTACTGCAGCTTAAGTGCGATGTTCCTTTGACTTGCGGTGTTCAAGTCATCTTGGTCATGGAGACTTATACTTTAACATCTTAAGCAAGCATCTCCAAGGAGGTGTGGACCTAGGATGATTGGGTATAAGCCGAAGTGCCCGAAGATGTTTGAACAGCCTACAAAGGATTCACCACTCCTTGCGAGGAGATGTATACCCAGGCCTATTGTCAGATTGTTACTCAAAGCCTCTAGCCAGAGCATATCATGTTTAGAGTATGAGTCTCTTAAATACATGAGAGTAATTAGAAATCCAAAGGACGAGAAAGACAATACTTGGGCTAGGTGTGACGTAGTCAGTCTAGTGGGGACTGACACAAACAGACAATGTCCTGAACCAAGTGGGTATAAGATGGTGAAGGGAATGGGGCATGATTCATTAGAGCTGCTGAAGGATTTCAGAATTATTTATGAGGTCAACCGTTGATCTTTCGATTAATTGGGGGTCATGATGTACTACTAGGTGCCACTCATGATCGTTCTATAATTGGTTAATTATAGACGACCAACATAAATCGAAAGCCTATTTAGTCACACGCACTATGAGTAATCCGAGGGATTTAAAATGAGTTGAAAATTAGATTTTCCAATCAAGAGAAATAAGTCAAATCTGAATTTATCAGAGGCGCATCGGAAACTTAAAATGGCTAAGTCTTTTGAAGGCTTATTGGGCGAATTAAATGAGTTTAATTCGCGATGGGATCGGCTCGGTTTGGCCGGCCAAAGAGGGTGCCAACCCTCTTTGGTTTGGACGGCCACAACAAGGGGGAGAAACCAATTAATTTGGTTTAATTAATAAAATAAATCTAGCGCGATTTGTTTTATAAATTATGGATAAATAAATTTGTATAAAGAAATTTATATAAAGAAGTTTATAGAAATTTATTCTTTTTTATGGAAATTAAAATGATCCATGGAATGGTTTATTTTAATTTTATAAAATCAATTATGAATTGATTTTTCCATAATAAGAAAATTTATAAATTTCTTGTAAAATTTTATTCCATAATAAAAGGAGAGATGTATTTGTTTTATTATAAAGTTAGTTATAATAAAACTTGGCTTAAACGGAATAATTCATAAGAAAATTTATAGGATAAATTTCTTATGAAAATTCCGTTAAAAGAGAGACTTGGCAAGGGAGAGGCTACTATATAAAGGAACCAAAGGCAAGCCTTGAATTCCTAATTGAGTTGTCAAGAGATTAATTCTCTCCCTCTCTCTCTTAATCTCTCCCTCTCCTTCTCCTTTCCTCCTAGGGCCGGCGCCCTCCTCTACTTGCTAGGGCCGGCGCACATCCACCCTAGGGCCGGCGCACCACCCTCTCTTGAGGTTGCCGTGGGTCATCATCACCAAGGAGAAGCCAACCAAGAAGAAGAAGAAGCGGATCGCAACTCCTTCCTTCCCGAAATTTAGATTCCGTTTCTTGGTGGTTAGTTTCCTTTCTTCTCTCTTGATCTTCTAGTTGTGCCTTTAGAGAATCTAGTAGTTCTCGTCGGCACAAAACTCGTGACTTTGCGAAGTCATCCCGAAGAGAACTCGGCGTGGACGCGAATAAAGGCGGAGCTTCCAAGGGACGCTACGGTTGGATCTCGTCCCTTACTTCGAGTTACGCGAGGTACTAAGTAAATTAGTTTACTTTTCCGTAAAAGTTTTAATTTATGATCATGTCCACACATCATAAGATCGCATGCTAGATACGTGGTTAAAATAATTTGAGAAATTATTATGTTAATTCTTCCGCTGCACGTAAATATTTTAAAATTTACAAACCTGTATCCTTGTCAACATGCACCCGGTCCCAACAGATAGTACGTTAGGGAAATCAATTCTAATAAGGTCAAATATACTTGGTCTCTTTAGATTGGTGAAACTAGCCGAAGTTACCGATCCAAGACCCAAACTAGTTAGACCAGAATTTTTCAAAGAATAATCTTGAAAATGAAATTTCATTGAAAGGCTTTGTCAAGGAAAGGGTTGATGATCCAATAAGGCTACGACCAAAGAAGGCCTAGTGCCTCGCCAAGACCTGGAAGCCAATCTCTGAAATTCAAATTCAAATTAGTCTTTGTAAAATTTAAATCTAACACAAATTTTCAGTTATGTATAGATTCAAACAATTTTTAAATAAATTCAATTATTTCCAAAATTAATTAAGTTTTTCAAAATAAATCATGTTTTTTCAAAAATTCTTTTATCAAAACCTGTCTCACAAAACCTATAAGGCTAACGTGATTGAAAACCCTAGATTGAGTGAGACAGCAAAATTAAACTCAATTGTAATTTCTTTAATACCTATATTATGGTTTAATCCTGTAGTACAGAACGCAATCAAACCATGGTCAACGTGGTCAAACCATGGTTAACATAGTAAAACCATAGTCAAAATAGTCAAACCATAGTCAAAAACAGTCAAACCATAGTCAAAACAGTCAAACCATGGTCAAACCAACTAAACCATGGTCAAACAAATGACAAGACATCAAATTTGTCACTTTCTATACACTCCGGGTGCCCGTGACTCCTCGGGCACCCCCCCCCCCATGACTTTATCTTCTCTCAAGGCAAAAAAAACTGCCTTTAATCCATTGGTCAGGGTGCCCGGAACCACGCGGGCGCCCCCATCGCAGTCAATGCAGCAAAAGCTGCAAAATCAGCCTGACCAGGGCGCCCGGGCCACTCCGGGCGCCCCTAACTAGCCGCAGTCTCTGCCATGGCAGAGACCACTGTCCCGGGCGCCCGAAATCTCTCGGGCGCCCCCAATAACCTGCCTATAAAAAGGCATCCGAACCCCCTCTTCTTCCCACACCAAAAACCATCCTCCTTCCTCCCTCCCTTCCTTCCAAGAAGATCAAGTGACACTTGTGCTTCCTCAATCTCAACCATGCCTCCCCGGTATGATTTGTTTTATGTATTTAGAATTACTTTCCTAATTCCTTTTGCATTTAGAAATATTTTCTTAATTCATTTCTTATAAATGCATGTCTCTCAACTTAGAAAACGTCGAGCAAACCAAACGAACCCGGGTACCGAACCGAGTCCCGACCCTAGGTTTCCGACTCTAGAACTGTGTAATAAGTTCGCTCGAACAACTTACAAGCCTATTAAAACAAGCTATCTTAATAGACACTTCTTTACCCAATCATGTCCCTTAGCCATGAATGCTATAAACTTCTATCAATTAGATAATCTAGTATTCTGCATTCATACCATTAACATATCCTTATGTGCAGAATTTTATAATAACATAGTTTGACAAAACGATCTCGTGTTTGTCACTACTCACTACAAGAAAAAAGTGAAACAACAACGCTTTTTCCGCGTTGTCGTTAATGCTTAAAAAGCGTTGTTAATGAAGCCGTTGTAGAAAGTATATCTACGACAACGCTTTTTCCGCGTTGTGGTTTGGAGCAAAGACAACGCTTTTTTCGCGTTGTCTATTGATTTTTAAAAAGCGTTGTGGTTTGGCACAAAGACAACGTAAAAATCGTGTTGTGTATTGTTACTTAAAAAACGTTGTCTTTTTAATAGGCAGCGTTTTTCACAATTTATAATATTCACAATTTATAAACATTTTTATTCACAATTGATAATATTCACAATTTACAATATTCATAATTTACAAGCATTTTTATTCACAATTGATAATATTCACAATTTACACTGATAATAGTTTACAAAATTCACTTATAATACAGTGCATTATTTACAAAAGTGTTTGTATTCCATATTAAATACAAAAAATATCTCAATTCACAAGTTCTATAAAACTTCATCATTCACAAGTTGTTCTTTGGGGTTGCTTGTTAACTCGATCTACTTTAACACTGCATAAAAATAATAAATTGGGATAAGAGATTATATACATATGCAAAAGAATGCATTCTTCATGTTTATCGCTAAAACGCATTTATGCAAAAGAATGCATTCTTCATGTATATACATATGCAAAAGAATGCATTCTTCATGCAAAATAATAAATTGGGAAGAATTTTCCAAATTTACATATGCAAAAGAATGTTCAGTGGAATAAATACAGAACTGAGCATGCTAATTTGGAATCTAAAACGCATTTATGCACTACAAATGAAAGGTTCGAGGGTGAAGACTACACTACAGTGTATATGCATTCTTCATGTTTATCGCTCTTCTGAGTTGAATTTGTTCCACGCGTCCTGCATCATTAGAAAATGGTGATTAGTTTGTACAATATAAATAAGGCAGATGTAAGGAGCAAAACTGACTTATGGATCCAACGTTTATGATATAGTTTCTAACCTATTAACTAGTACTAATTTAGGAACAACAACTTGTACAAGTTTGATTTTCTAATGCTAAGAACTAGTACTAATCTCCCACTGTTGCTGACAAGACAATATAGAAAACACTTTAGAAACTATTTACTGTCACATGGTTATGCATTTTCAATTTTATTCCTGTGTCATACACAGGCAAACTAAGACAACTGGAGGACTTGCCTTGAGAAGATCAAAAACCTTCTCACAAATGTACTTTTGGCGAATGCTAGCACCTCTTTGTTGTAATTTATCCGGATGAACATAGAGTGTAGCTTTCCGGTAAGCTTTCTTCACAGCCGTAGCAGCAATGACACCTGTCAACGAAATTGGCTGCCAACCACTCTCGGGCCCAAGGATCTGAGAACAAAACGCCGAATGAAATGGCTTAAACATCAGCAGCTCCATATTTACATGCAGAATCTATTTCTGACTATTAATGGAACTTCAAGAATTCTCAGTGGCTGAAGCTGCTTATCAGATTGGAATGCATTTTAAAGGACTAATGGAGCTCCACTAATAAAACATTATGAACTAGAGTGACGTTGATTAAGCACAATGTAAAGATACAGTGATACAGATTGTAAATCGAGATTAGAACAACAAATTTAAAAAGCAGATGGTCTCACTTAAATCAAGATTAGAACAAACAAATTTAAAAATCCCGTGCAATTCCTATATGACACGATAAAGTTGCTTTCTTTGATTTAATTCTCTTCAACCAACAACTCATCATATAGATGGTGATTTAATTCTCATCATCTAATTAAGAACTAGTCCTGCTTGATTGGGAAATAAAACACACTGTGCATTGAAATGTTAGAAAGAAAGAAAGAATATGGCATCCATCATAAAACAATTTAAAGACATTCTAAAAGATACAACTTACAATGGAATTGTTTGGAGGCAGACTAATCACATTCTTCACGTTACAAGTGGTTGTGCTAACTGAAATACACATAGCATCACTCAGGATTACATAAAATTAAGAAATAAAGAGACAGAACAAAGATATCGTATTTAAGAAACCTGACCCGATAATTGCCTTGAAGGGCTTCCAAAGATACAGGCATTATTCAAGTTGTCATTTCCCTCCCTGCTTATTGAACATGAGGTAGTAGCATATGAAATGGAGCCACTGATTGGGAATCCATTAACTTTTGGATGGTGTTCCACATAATTCTCATTGGTAAGATTTTGTAAAGGTATAACAGAATCAGAAATATATGAGAAAGTAGAATGGACAGAATTTTCTTCAATGTTAGAGGTAACTGCAAGTTGGATATCTTTTGATGAGCCAAGCGATGGTTCAATAGTCCTGTCGCAAGAAAATGGTACCGCAGCTTTTAAAGCCTCACAGCTCTTCTCCCACTGCAATTGCAGAAACTACAAAGTAACTACCATTTTCCATTGTAGAAAGCAAACTAAACCAAGTTGCTATAACACTAACAAATCATTAGTTTTGCAACATTAAAGCATACATAACAGGAAGCATTAACAATATATCATAAATTTGATCAATTTGACTATACTTAATATTCAGGAACATGTTCCAAGCTAAAGTGATGATGTGCAAACCAACATTTTGGATATAATGAACCAAGAAATGAAGAATGTAATATATAATCTTTTTGCTATACAGATAAACAATAATAATATAATTACTAAAACCCACTCTCAGCATTGACTGATGAAATATAATAAACTAACAATTAAAAGGCATCAAGAAACCAGGTGGTTTGAGAAATAAAAGCCTTGTAAACATTTGAATTTCACTTGCTAAAAACTGTAACCTACAGTCCATGAAGTTCAAGCGCTCCACCTTCACCTACAATGAAAATGATAGACAAAAACAGAAAACCACAATAATGAGAGTATGTTGCATGAAGTTAAAAACAACAATGAATACGTGTATGTACCAATAAAAGAGAGTCATAGATACCATAGTTTGTGTAGGAATGCCACCTAATAACATAAGTATTTATGGATATGGATTTAAATCTAGTGTTGTATAAGACACTACAGACAATGGTTAACATTTTACATTATATTGAGACTAAAGCAATGTGATGCAAATGATGGATGATACTTTTGCGCATGCTACTGGTACAAGGCATTATAAGCAATGCAAAGCTCAATACGCGGTAGTATGGAGATCGAAACAGACAATAGAAAGCTATACTGATGGAGCACCTAATATGGGAAATAAAGGTATGATACATAATTCAGAGAATCGGTAGTATAATCATAATATCATCATAGCATACATGCATTAGAAAAGCTGGACAAAATGGTAAGCAAAATAAGTATGATAACGGTTATGTTAATTATATCAAAATGGTTACACATATATCTAGTTTATTATTAAGCTAGAAAAATCAGTTCCAACTTTACACTCCTTTGAAGTTGTAATTTCATAATGAAAAAGTTACCAAGTAAAATAAAAAAAAAATGAAGAGAGCACATTATTAAGCTAAAAAGAAAATATAAACATAAATTTATTGTCAATGATTATAAAATAAATTAAATGGAACATCCTTTCATTTATAATCTAATCTGTATGCAGCTTTAGAAAATTAATTTTGAATTCTTCAAGGTATGGAACTTCATATGAGCTAATCAAGGTTGGAAAACATCAAAAGTTGCCAAAAACAATACTTTGAAATATGAAAGTTTAAAACCATGGAATCTTAGAACCATATTGACGCAAAACATTGAGTGATCAAATTGACAAATTACTATGAAACCTAGGAAAGAGTCAGTGAGAAGATAAAAGAACATGAGACAAACATTTTCAAAGATCAATTTGCTTCCAAATATGGACAATCAATAATCAGTCTTAAGGATTTACATATTTTTTCTATTGATTTATGAAATACTAGTAATAGAATCCAATAGAAAATCATTATGGTGGAACTTATAAAAGAAGAGAATATGTAGTTCAAAAGCCAGGTTCCAACTAATGTAGACTGTATTATAGCATCAAAAAGTGTCAATGCTAATATGTTACTCTTACAGGTTATGACTGAGAAGTGAGACCTGCACCAAAACCAAAATTTAAAAGCTTGTTTCAGTCTTTTTTTTCTTATATACTAATGTGTCTTGATATATGAATGGTCGTGTTTTGCTGTAACTTCCTTCTGTTTCACAAGCAATCTTATTTTGTAAGTACTTAAGATTTTTCTACTTTCCTGGAGTCCATAAGAGAAACTATGTATAAGGTCCAAAAACACAGTAAAAAGGAAGGAATTGATTTTCCATCCGATATGAATGTAAATTATAAAATTTACCAAAAAACGTATTGCTCTATACCACGATGTTTCTACTTATTTCTAAGGTTACTTGCGAATTGTGCTCCACGTATTAAAAAAAATGGGGGCAGGTCCCATCCAGAAATCAGTGCTTAAGCCACCTTCAATCAATTTAATACATTCCAGACCAAAGAGAAAAACTAGTTACCTTCACTAGATCAGCTTCAGAGACCCTAAATGAATCGACCCGATCCAGCCCTCCTCCGTGTTTCTGTAGGAAATTCTTCAGGTTCAACAGATGCATTGAGCTCGCCAGACGCTTGATCGCATTACTACTGCAAAACAGACCAGTTATCAGACATGCGTACTCGAAGGCGTTTGTTTCAAAATAAGAAAAAAGGAAAGAGGACAAGGTATCCATCTTATTCAACCTTGAAAACCCAAAGCAACACTGTATGAGTAAGATTCAGATAAGGGGTTTACCACGCGAAGAGGCTGCCTGTCTTGCGCAGATCACAACTGCAGAAGATGCACCAGAGGCGATTGAGAGCGGCGTCGTGCTCGGGGCGGATAAGGGAAGGATTTCGTACAAAGGAGCGGAGATCGGAGATCTTGCGGTGGAAACGAGAAAGGAGGGTGGTGAGCGCGCAGACGTGGCCGGGGAAGTACCTGTGCCTAGGGTTTTAGAATCTATCGATCTTACTCCCAAAGCGGTAAGAGAGAAGTGTGATTCGAGGAGGATGTACCTTGGTGTAGTAATTTGCAACCCCCTTCTCCCCGAGCGTCACCAGCAGAAGCTTGAAATCTGACCGCCACAGAGTCAGAACGTCGACGACTGCGAGAGAGAGAGATGGAGAGGGTAGTGGCGAGCGTCGTGATGTTGCCGCTGGGGTTCAGTTTCCACTCGACGGACGAAAAGCTCGTGGAGGATACTTCTTGGTGGTGAGCTAGGAGAAGATATATGTTCACCAGATCTTCGTGGAGAGGAGAGGACGAGGGAGGTGGCAATGAGGGAGGTGGAGGGAGGTGGAGGGAGATATTTCGCGGAGAAAAGAAGCGCGGAGAGATTTTTTGCGAGCCGCCGAGGTTTGGCAATGAGCGAGGGATGTGTTTTTTATTTTAGCGGGAAATACGACAACGCTTTTAAAAAATACTTTTGTAACAGCGTTGTCTTTCATCCGAAACCACAACACTAAGCACATCGCATCATTATAAAACGTTGTCGTTATTAAAAAGTAAAACACATAGACAACGCTTTTCACTAAAAACGTTGTAAAACAAAAAAAGACAACGTTTTTTTTAAAAAACGTTGTCGATTGGGCGTTGTTGATTGCAAAAATTCTTGTAGTGACTGTTCAAGGGATACCCTTGTCGATCACTCCTACCTTGCTAAACCGATTCCTTAGACTACGACCCTCCCAGTCCACCTTTTGTTGATATCCACTAAGGAATCCTCCATTTGATCCTCCCTACTCTCATATTACTTTAGACACACTTCACTCCTATTTCTATAGGGAAGCTAGACTCCCTGCAGATAGACGATTCCAGTCCGATGACCTTCAGGCACAGGACTACGCCCTGTACAGAGTCCTAGTCCGCTGTATCTTACCACTCTCCACTAGAGATGTCGCGACCATGCGACCTTTTCATGCCTTTCTTCTGTATGCCTTGATACATCACCTTGACATTGACATTGGGCTACACATGTTTCATACTATTCTGCATGCATCTAGTGTTACGACCCAGGGACGAGTGCGCACTCCATTCTGCCACATCATTACCTCCCTCCTTCAAAATCAGCTCAAAATCAGCTCTTACTTAGTATTGAAAATTTTCAAAATATTTTTTTCGACTTAGTTTTATTTTAAACAAAACCCCTTCAAAACTAGGGTCTTTTTCGCAAATGGACTTAGCCTAGGCTCTAACCCTAGAACTGCATGCACCTATAGACTTAGAAGCCAGCATCTCACAAGCACCTTTGGGTTCTTTTGATTGATAACCTAGAATGGGTTGAGATGCTTAGGTCTTTGCCTTAATTCAAGATGCTTTAAGTCAGTGCATCTGCAGTAATTGGGGCACTAAATACAACTCACACAACAATCAAGTTAAGTGTCAAGTTTAGAAAATCTAATTTGAACAGAACACTTAACTTGACTAACCCTAGCGAAAACTACTGCTTATAACAGTTAGTAAGTAGCTAACTGGGTTAGACAGGACCCTAAAAGAAACTGATTTGGCATAGTTTAGATCCTGAATTGGTTCAGTATAGCAAATTATGAAATTTATTATTCACTTTTATGCAAATTAATTATCCTGTTTATGTTGTATTTATTTGCTTTTGATATATGGCAAAGGGGGAGAGATAGGAAAGGAGAGTTTAAATTTTTGTTTAATTTATTTCAAAATTCAAAATTTCAAACTCTATCCTTTATTCAAAAAGTACTTAACTGGATAGGAAAGGAGAGTTTAAAATTTTGTTTAATTTTTTTTTCAAAATTCAAAATTTCAAACTCTATCCTTTATTCAAAAGTACTTAACTCATTTTCAAAAATACTAAGTACAAGTACTTCAAACTTAAGTGTTCAAAATTTTTTCTAAGTACTTCAAAACTTAAGTTTACTAAATTTTTTTAAGTACTTCAAAATTTAAAACTTAAGTTTACTAAATTTTTTTTAAGTACTTCAAAACATAAGTTTTCAAAATTCCTTCGAAGTACTTCAAAACTTAAGGTTGCAAAATTTTTCTAATACTTCAAAACTTAAGTTTACAAAATTTTTCTAATACCTCAAAACTTAAGTTTACAAAATTTTTTAATACTTTAAAACTCAAGTTTGCAAAATTTTTACTAAGTACTTTAAAAATTATGTTTACAAAAAAAAAATTTAACTTAAGTTTTTTAAATTTATCTAATTATTTAAACTTAAAGTATAAATTTTCCATAGTGCACAAAAGAAACTGGTTTTAGAAAATATAGAGTTCTGTTCAAAGTAAAAATTAAAATTCATCTTTAGACTTAGAACTTATTTTTAAAAACCCCACGAACTTTTGAAAAATCTAGGGGGAGATACCTTCCAGGGGGAGGGAACAAAAATTCATGTTTTTGATTAACTTAACTTTTTGAACCAGGGTTGCCATAAATCAAAAAGGGGGAGATTGTTGGTGCAGAAAGCACCCAAGTCAAACCTGTGTTTTGATAATGGCAAAAGGGTTCAAAAGTTAAGGTATAATGTTTATCTAACATGTTACTCAAGTGTGCAGGCCAAGCCCTAGCGAAGGACTGCTAGGCACCTGGCGAAGGAATGCCAGGATATAAAGCCCTAGCAAAGGACTGCTAGGCTTCTGGCGAAGGAATGCCAGGATACAAAGCCCTAGCGAATGATTGCTAGGCACCTGGCGAAGGAATGCCAGGATGCAAAGACCTAGCAAAGGACAGCTAGGCACCAGGCGAAGGGCAGCCTGGTACTGAAGACCTAGAGAAGGATAGCTAGGCACCAGGCGAAGGACATCTTGGTATCCAAGACCTAACGAAGGACTGCTGGGCAAAAGTCCAACCGGAGGAGCCGGTTGGCATCAGGTAAATTCTCCCGAGAGGAGTAGGTGAGGACGCGTTCTCCGTCGAGGGAACAGTAGGCGTCGGTTCGACCTAGGGCTCCATTTGGGAGACCCAAAGTCAGAACCAAGACAGCTAAGGCTGTATAAACCAAGATATTAATTGCTTTATGTTGTTTTGGACTAATCCTGGATGCAGGATCGAAGGAACGAGTGTCTGCAGCTCAGAGAGCCTCAAAGGAGTGAGGCAGATGCTGAGTAGGGCGCCCAGAGCCTCCCGGGCGCCCCCAAGGTGAACACAAAATAAAGTAAAAGCAAGGTGAGCTTCGGCAGCTTATGGGCGGGGCGCCCCCGTGCTCCCGAGCGCCGCCCATGCTCTCGGGCGCCCCCAGGTCAAGCCAACGAAGCAAGCCAGCGAGAAGCCAACGGATAAGAGTTGACCCGATCAATCCGGGCGCCCCCAGCGTCCCGAGCGCCCCCAGTCAAGATCTGATCCCGAGTTTGAAGGGATCAGAGCTGACCGAGAAGAACTCGGATCGGCTGACAAATGGGGGGGCGCCCCCGACGTTCCGGGCGCCCCCAGGTGCTATAAAAAGGGCCCTCGACCCCAAGGCTTCGACACTTAATTCATTCAACGCAATAACGCTCTTCTGCTCCCGCGCTCTGCTCCAGAAACCTCCCGACTCGAAATACAAGTGCCGACGACGCCCCTCTGCTCCGAGAAACATTCCACACCGGATGTAGGTAACGAAGAGCGATTTTCTATTTTTGTGTTTACTATACTGCAATTGTAACATCTATTTGTAAACCGTTTTGCGCAAATATAGAATTGCCCGCAGTAAACGGTCAACGACCGTGGGCCTTGGAGTAGGAGCCGACCGCGACTCCGAACCAAGTAAAAAACTTGGTGTTTGCATTTGTTTGTTTTAATTTCCGCTGCGTAATTTCTCTATCTCTTAAATCCGAACGTTTTCCGATATTCACCCCCCCTCTATCGGCTCTCTAGATCCAACAGATTTTTCATACACCATCGGCTTCGGGTCCTGGGATAGCTTCGAGCATAAAATCAGCTAGAGCTTGTGCCTTGATGGTAGTACGGGGGTGATACTAAATCCCATACTCGGTCAACTCTGTCATCCACTTGATTAGCCATCCTAAAGCCTCGGGGTTGGTGAGAATGATGAGCCCAAGTGGGCTATTGGTGAGCACTACCACTGCATATGCCAAAAAATATGTCCTTAGTCTTCGGGCCATCAGTACCAAAGTGTAGACCAGCTTCTCCAGTGTAGTATATTGAGTCTCTGCGTCCTTCAGGAGATGTCCGAAGAAGTAGATTGGATACTGAGTAGTACCTTCTTCCCGAATGAGCGCAAAACCCACGGCTTGTTCGGCCGTGGGCAGGTAGACGAACAATGTTTCCCCCTCCAACAACGTATAGAGGATGTGGAGTACGGCAAGGTATGCTTTTAAATCCATGAAAGCCTTCTCGCACTGATCATCCCAATCGAACTTGACAGCTTTCCTCAGAATGTTAAAGAATGGTAGGATTCTATCAACAGATTTAGAGATGAACCTAGACAAAGTTGTCATTTTGTCATTCAGCCGCTGTACGTCGTTGAAATTGTGAGGGGATGACATGTTGAGGATGGCTTGCACTTTCTCTGAGTTAGCCTCAATTCCCCATTCTGTCACCATGTACTCAAGGTGTCACGCCCCGAGGAGCCGCTCGTCTGGTACTGACCGAACTGCTGCTCCCTCGTCCCGGCGGATAATTCAAAACCCTAGCACTGCGACCCTCTCGGTAAGCCTGTACCCAAGCCGATAGGGCTGGAACGAGGCATCGAAACACAAAGCAAACGGCGTCATTGAGAAAAACTACGTACTGGTACGACTTACGACAAAACACACAAACACGAATGGCCTCCATGGCACACAAAGGTACAACCATATCGAATATATAACAGCGGAAAATGTAAAGTGAAATAAAATGCAAACGAAAAGGGGTACCAACATGTACCCACAACAAGTACAGATAGAACATCGAAATCGTCTCAACTCACGCAAACCGGGACAGGTAGTTGGGCACCCCAGTCGATCATCCTAAAATGGAGAAAAACAGGTCTAACGATGTGAGTCCAAGAACTCAGCAGATACACTAATATGCACAGGGAGATATAATAACAATAAGTCACCAACAACTACAAAATGAAGTGCAGTAACAGTAAGAGCATAGTTGAACTAGTGAAGGAGGAATATACCTACCTGTGTCGAACCAAACCCGATAGTATGCATGTCAACCAAGTGCAACAATCAAGTGCAGCAATCACAACCATATGCATCAATGCATAGCATGCTCATGATGCAGCATGGGTCACCCCTGACGCCAGTCGGTCTAGGTCGCGAAAACACGCGAACCGAGTGGGTAGGGCTCTGACCTGGTCTTCCCTTCACGAACAGACGACCTATGATGCGGTACACACGAGACCGAATGGGTAGGGTCGGAGACCATGAACGTACCCCGCCATCGGGTGAAGTAATGCTCTAAACGCCTCTCGCTATCATCGGATAGGTAGGGGAGCTGCTGCAGCGCCATGGGACACCACCAGGACTGCACGATAGGTCATGTGGCAAGTCTGACGGCGCATCTCAACCTCCAGGGAGTCAAAGGTTGCCTACATATGCCCCTATACCAGTAGCATGTCCGACGACCCATCTCAACCTCCAGGGAGTCAAAGGTTGTCCACCTATGCTACATGCATAATGATGCATGTCACTATCCCATGCATCAACCGCTATCTAACCCTACTGTCAACTACATGATGTGCAGTAGTCCAAGTAACCGGTATGCACCATAACCTAAACTCTAACGCGAGGTATAAGGTATGTTGTTCGTAGATCCAATACACACAGTAACATGGAATAGTAAATAGTAATCCCTCAGCAGATAACAAGTACCGAAAAAAAGTACAGGAACAAAACTAACAGGTATCCCTACTGTTATCATATCTAACTATGCATAACAGGTGACTATATCTAATAAAGATAAGTCAAGGGTACCCGCCTCGATACAAAGAAGTTCGTGCGACGAGAACCCCCCATCCAAAAATAATATCTGTGCAATAAGGTCGCGAAATCAGTCAATGCCCTGCATCAAAGATATAATCTTAGCTATATACACAAAGTAACTAATCACCCACTAATTCATATTAGTAGCGATCTAAATCATCGTAATCATTTAATTACCCTTAAATTAAATAATTAACTACTCGGTTAGCCGAAGTCTCATGATTCGTAAGAAAATTAAGATACTTAAAGCTATCCCCAATCCCATGTTGCTCTCGGCAGGGACACAGCACCACAAGCACACAAACACACACACAGCTAGCAAGCATTTACCAAACTAATGATACAATAGCAATTCAAATTAACCTACCCTGCTCCAAGTGACCCGATTAAACGGAAGTAAATCAACACAAATAGAATACAATCCATCACCACTACAGATCAAGAAAACAAACTCCAATTCCCGGCCAAGCTAAACCTCACGGCAGAAGGAAATAAAGAACAAAACAAAGACATGACTCAGAACTGATCAAATAAGGCATCCACAGATCTAATACAATAAGAGCAAGACCTACACCTTCTCTAATCTCTCAACCAGATCAAGGATGGTACAGATCAAAACAAGCATACCAATTCCAATTCATTCGGAGATCAAGAACTAAAAGGGCAACCGAAAAATCAAAACATCACAGATCATAGCAATGGAAGGGAAGCAAAAGAGTAAAACAAGATCAAATTAGACCTGAATAATCCTAATCTCATATCAGAAGACAATAAGAACCTAACGAAACCCTAACTCAAGCAACCAACACTTTGCTCCTTACCTCAGATGTCACCGACGTCACCTGTTCCAATCCGACGATCCCAGTAGCCGAACAAAAGAGATCAAGACCCAGCCACCACCAATAGCCGCGAGGGAAAAGGAAGATAGGCAAAGTCTGGCTCTGGCGAGATCAGGGAAGGATCAGAACTTGTTGCTCCGTGATGACGATCAATCGCACACTGTAGGGCTCAGCGAAGGACAGAAGCTGGAGGAAGAAGAAGAAAGAGAGGAAGGAGAAGCAAACCTCGATCTGCCCCAATCCCGTGATCCGCCGCAAGAGGAAGGAGAAGAGAAAGGAGTCTCTAATCAAATGGAACATGCGAGGAAAAGGAAAGAAACAGGGATTTAATGGATAAGCCAATTTGCAAAAAACCCTCCAAATTTGGCTAATCCCACAAGAGCCCCTAATTTTTAGGAACTTTGCACTTAAGCCCTCGATTTTTTTCCAAATGTTAACACAAGGAACCGACTACTCTTCACCCCGAACAAGCACTTAGCGGAATTTAGTTTCAGCTTGTTGGCCCTCAAGGTGGTGAATGTTTCCTCTAGGTTAGCTATCATGTCTTTCCCCTTCTCTGTCTTAACCAACATATCATCCACATATACTTCAATGTTCCTCCCGATCTGGTGGCAAAAGACCTTGTCCATCATTTGCTGATAGGTTGCCCCTACATTGCGTAACCCAAATGACATGACGTTATAACAATAGGTATCATCTGCCGTCACGAACTAACCTTCTCTTGGTCTTCCCAGCGAGGGGAACCTGGTGGTACCCCTGATAAGGATCCAACATTGAAATGAAATCATAGCCAGAGGTAGAATCCACTACCCGATCAATGCGAGGCAAGAGGTAACAATCTTTAGGGCATACTTTATTTAAATCTCGAAAATAAATACAAACCCGCCATTTACCCCCAGGCTTAGGGACAAGTACAACATTCACTAACCAAGTCGGGAATTGAACTTCTCTTGTATGTTCGACCTTCAGCAACTTGGTGACTTTTTCCATGATGATCTTGTCCTACATGGGCGCAAAGTATCTTCGCCTCTGTTTCACTGACCGGGCTCCCAGGGTTATATGCAACCGATGCGTGGCCAAGGAAGGGGAGACTCCTTTGATCTCTTCAGTAGCTCATGCAAACACATCCCAATGGTCCCTTAAGTAGCCAATCAGATGGCTTCACAGTTCTGGTGTAAGATCAGCCGCAATCCTTGTGATTCCTCCTGCTTGTTGTGGATGAATTTGAACCTCTTCGCTTTCAACCTCCCTGCGTTCTTCATTAGGTCCTTCTTCCTCTCGAGGATTAGCCAGGTCGATTTGTAATGCATCATGCATCTTCGGATTCTTGCGGGATTTTGTCCTGACTTCCCCACTATAGCATTGCTGGGAAGCTAACTGGTCCCCTTTGACTTCGACCACCTGCTCACCCACGGGGAACTTGATCTTTTGGTGGTAGACTGAGACCACTGCCTGGAATAGGTTAAGCGTTGGACACCCCAGGATAGCGTTGTAGGACGATGGGGCATCTACGATCAGGAAGGGCATCCTTCTCGTCCTCTCCAGCATGTTATCCCCTAGCGACAGAGACAGGGATATCTACCCTATCGGCTGCACTGTATATCCGGTGATGCCGAAGAGCGGGCTGGAGACTAGATGCAACTCATCCTCGTCGATCTGCATTTGGTCCAGAGCCGCCTTGTACAAGATATTGACAGAGCTACCTGTATCCACAAAGACTCGCTTAACCTCGTAATTAGCTATCCGTGCGAGGATTACCAGTGCATCTTCATAGGGGGCTTCCACGTCCTTCAGATCGTCAGGGCCGAATGAAATAAAATAGCCCTGGTGCTTGTCGCTGCTAGTCCCAATGGCGTAGTTCTCCAGCCTACGTGTGTGGGCTTTCCTTGCTCGATGAGAGTCTCCTCTAGTAGACCCTCCGGAGATCACTCCCACATGGCCCGATGGAGGCCCAAGCACCGGAGCTTCGCCCTTCCTGGGATCTCTTTCGTGGGACATAGATTGACGGGGTACTTTCTCCTAACTCCTTCCCCTCGAACGTGAACGGGATCGATGCTGGATCTGTCTTCCCCTGATTGCCGTCAATGAGGGGAAGGGCTTCACCGAGGGTATCGCCGTTGGTACCCTGCTTTATTCAACCACTTGCGAGGCTTGGCATCCGCATCCTTAGACCTCCTCTTCTTCAAGGTATAACACTCCTCTGTAGAGTGTGTCGTACTACCGTGGAAGTCATAGTACTTCTTTGATGGTTCGGGTTCCGCGGTGTCAACCGTCTCCATCAACTTTTTCTTACCGGCCCAATGATCCTTCCCTGAGCAAGGATCTTTTGCCTGGTTAGTGTGGGTGGTTCTCTTCTCTCGGATCGTACCGAGATCTGAATAGGGACTCCCGCCGGATCATTACGGCAGGCGTGCTACACCTCTTTGACATTGACGTGCTTGACAGAGTGCTCTAATAAGTCGTCGAAGCTGATTGGTGGCTTCTTCACCAACGACCTAAAGAAATCTCCTTCGGAGAGTCGTTGCATGATGGCGCTGATGAGGATCTCCAAAGTAGTGGTTGGCACGTCTTGAGCCACCCGGTTGAACCACTGGATATAATCATTCAGCGATTCTTTGACCTTCTGTTTGAGGGCGAACAGGTTCAACGTCGTCTTCTGGTATCGCCGGCTGTTGGCGAAGTGGTGTAAGAAGACGGTTCTAAACTCAAGGAATGATTTTATCGAACCTGAGGGCAGCCTTTGGAACCATCTCTGAGCGACCCCTGACAAGGTGTTCATGAACACCCGACACTTCACACCATCTGTGTATTGGTGTAAGTGAGCCGCGTTCTCGAATTTGTAGATGTGATCCTCCGGATCCTCTTTCCATCGTAGTCAGCAATTCCTAGACCACGAAATTGCTTGGGCATGAGATCTGCTACAATTTTCGAAGAAAAAGGGATAGACGGAGACTTCATGAGAGGCTTGGAGGCCTCGATCTTCCTCGATCCTTCCTCCTGGCATTGAGCGTTGGAAGCGACGGAGTGTGCCCTCTCCGAGTCTCCCAAGGAATATTGCCGGGGCGTTGGAGCTGTCATTGTCGGTCCCGCCGGTGACAAGATAGATCTTCGATTTCAGTGATGCGAGGCAGACATTCTTGGGATTTCGCCTTGCACCGAAGTCGCTCGTCGCGAGGCGGCTTGCTCGATCTGGTGTTGCTCCAACGCTCTTTTGACAACATTGGCGACTAAATGATCCAACTCCTCCCTCGTCAGGATGATGGGTTGTCCCTCTGGATCTGCCATCACGATGCTCCTTCTAGTGCTTTGATTGCTTCCCACAGACGACGCTAAACTTGTTCCAGAAGGGAATGACGTGGATGGCGAGTCGCCAAAGCACAGTCCACGAAGACAATGATAGGGAGAAGATGCTCAAGCCTTGCGAGATTAACACGAGCGTTAATGAGAGCACACCAAAAGATTTTCTGGCGGAGCCCACTCCGACGCATAAGTTAGGAATCTTATCTTTTGTTTGTAGGAGGGCAACGAGGAATCAAGATTTTTTTCTAAGTTCGGAAAGCTTACACCCTTTACCTGGATGTCGAGGCATCTTATACACCTGAGGCTTCGGTCACACGTGTCCCCATGTTCCCCTCCAAGTCCCTTAACCATTTGTTACTTGATAGATATCCTATCTTTTAGTAACGACCGCAGCAATCATTAAAGCCTTAATTGTCGCGTGTTGCGGTCAATAATTATCCGATGACTTTCCTGTTCTGGAAAGAAAAACGACTACTTGAAGTCGGACTTTTTAACTCCTATGTTGATCATTGGGCTCCACTCTTCCGAGCCAGTTTCGGAGTCACATCTCCCGAGCTGGCCTCAGGGTCATCATTTATTTTACTGAGATGGTCTCAGGAGCCCGATTATCGGTCTGACCTCGGGGCTCTGAGCCATTATCCCGAGATAGTCTCGGTCTGACTTTGGAGCTCAGGTTCGATGGACCTTGCCACGTCGCTTCCGTACGCCACGTGTCCACCCCGGGATGTTCATCCCTATCAACACCAAATCCACTTAGTCAATTAATCAAGCTATTTTCATAATGTGGCCTCCTACTCAAGTTGAAATTAGCCTAAAAGATGACTTTCTCGACAAGACCAGTACCCATTGTAATTCTCTCATGTGATAGACTTGATCACTTCATCTCAAATGTTTCAATTAGTCTCCAGTGCAAAGTTTTGTGATGCTCTCTTATTGGTGATATGATTAAACAAATTTTGACTAGATGGTTGAGAGGTGCAATATGATCTACACATGCAAATCAATCTCTTGGATGTGTTGTCTTGGTGACATCTAAAAACTTCATTGTCTCCTTTGCAAGTTATAACCATTGTACAACTTCGTTTCCTCTTATCATGATGAAGCGTCCATTGTTGACACCCATAACATCATTCCCTTCCCTAAAAGGAGACATAAATTCAATCCAGTGGAGGAAGCATATAAAAATTGGATAGGTCATTGTCAAGGTGTGTACAATAGTACATATCTCAAAGCAGTTAAACCAACAATATGTATTAGAACATGCATTTCAACTACCATCCCTTTCTATTCTATGTTCATCCCACGCACCATATCATACATAAAACGGAAAGAAGAAAAAGGCATAACCGTGCTTTAGAGTATGTATAAATGCATTTACAAAAAACTCAAATTTAGGTTCATAATTATTTAGGTATCCAAATTTTGATAACTTATAGAAGACGGCTTCAAGTTGGTTTCATCTTTGAAGTCTTTGTGTGTGAATTCTTATACACCCAAATAAGCAGTCAACAGTAGTAACAACACAATATGGATATTATTAATTATTTATAGTTGTGCTCTAAGTAAAGTCGTCTATGGGTCTTTATCGTAGAGCTTGCAAAACTATAAACATGTGGCATGAGTGACAAGAACCGCAAAGAAATATCCTTCTTCCTCTACCCTTCTCTCTATTGTCTAACGACCCTACCTCTTGATGCCTAAAAGATTCAATTTAAATTGATATTTCCTAATCTCCCTTGGTTTCATCCAAGTCTAGTTAATTCTTTTGTGAATTTCTCATTTATGCTCAATTTTTTGGTCAAAATGTGATATGTATTTGTTGATTCTCCTGAACTCAGTGGATTTGTATCTAGTTCGATTAATCAAACTTGGCTAATCAAGTTCTTTATTGATAACTATATATTCTAAATTAACATGATTATTTTTCAAGGAAGGGGCATTTGGGTTTTCATTTATTTGTTAAGATGAGAATCTAGTTTGGTGTGTGTAATAAAATTTTGATGAGCCAATTCTCCAAGGAGTTTTATTTTCATACTTTATCATTCCTTCTTGTCCAAGATGTTTTTACCGGTCATCCTCCCCTTTACACCCTAACCGAATTCATTATCAATAATAATCAAATTTTTATCCCACTAAGTGGGATTAGATTATGAATCCTCCTAAGTCGTTAACTTAATTACTAGCTACTATATTTTCATTTATATTTAAATAAATTTTATATTATTTTATCATTGTTAATCAAGTTTTCTTTGATCTCCCGCTTTCTTATTTAATGTGTATTTATCATGACCTTATATCACTTAATTAAGATATTTATTAGTGTCTAAGCATAGATTTGTATCATCTTAACCTATCTTTCGGAGTTTTTTTTACTAAACGCAACTCTAATTTTCTTAGTAATATTCTCTTCTTACCTATCTATATATCCACCTTAACATCTTCATCTCTGTGACTCTGGAGGTTGTCATGGTAGACCCTCAAGTGACAAATCATGGATCTAGAGTTTAAACTTAGCTAGGGCATATTATTAGAATTTTTTTTCTCTTAATGGGTAGCGGGAATGAAAATATTGATTGTTAAGATGGGTCTCCATATACACTTTCTCGATTTACCCTAACGATCGTTAAAAAATTTTTATGAAATCCGATCGATCATTTCAGATTCAATATTATCTGACCGAATTAATCATATTTTTTTTATCTCTGGGATTTTCATCTGCTTCTATTGTATTGTTCTCACTTTATAAGTCAATATTTAATTCTATATAAAATAGTAATCTAATTATCATTTTATAAATTTTTTTTTTAATTTTAGAGGAACTTAAGATTACAAAGAACATTCTCCGCCCGTTTCCGACCATCTTATTTGTATCTGATTAGGGTAAATACACCTGTACAGAAGGCGTCGGAATCATGTAGGAGGACAATTCCTTGGGGTTTACCTCTAACAGCGGCGAACCAGTAGTACTGCAGATTGCCAGTCGCTGATCTGCAATTCGCGTCGGCACCGCCGACTACGAAGGCCTGTTCCTGCGAACCCTATGAGAGTCGTCGCTTCGGAGGCCGAGGCTTCGGGTGGTTGTGCTCGCCTTTGTACACAATCTCACCGATCTGCCCGTCCAACGATCTCTCGACTATCTTCTTAACAGAGCATGTGGGATGCGTGCATTTGTAGTAGCTCCGAGGGTACTCGCTCCCTTTCACTTTGCTTTGCCCATACTTTCTCCAGTTGTAGCCGTCGCAGGACGACGGTCGATCTCGTCTCGTTTGCTGTTGATTTCTCGCGTCCAATATTTTTTGGTTCAGTTCATGTTCAATGTTTGTGACTGGCTGTGGCTGAGTGGAACCAATAATGCTTTCCTGCTCAATAAAAAAAAATGCACAGAAAAAAAAATAAAATCAATGTCACGTTTGAGTGCGACGTCGAAAATTCTCAACTCACCATCATTGCGACGGCTTCAGCTGCAGAGTCACTTGACGAGGATCCAAATCTGGTAGTCTTCGGCTCGATGGCTGATGGTTTTTGATGATGAGCAAGGGGTACTGCAAGAGAACTCATATTCATGGGGAGGAGCTCGGGGAAGAACCTAAAGCCTAGAGAAAGCCTCATCGCCACTGGCTTCGAAATCTGGACAGTACTGTTCGCATGTTGCATTTCTGCTACAATCTGCATTAACACAAAACCTGTCTCTTCGCAATAATCGAAACTCCAAGAGTTCGAGCTGCCGAACAGATTAATTAATATCACAAACCTACAAACAAATGATAAAAAAACAAGGACTAGCGAGAGAGCTGAGCAGTTATCGATCGGCGAGCACCGGAGAGCAACTTTTTAATTTTCTCTATAATGTTTGCGAGGTTAATTAAGAGGAGGAGTATACTGAGGGGCCGAGGGATTTGAAGAAGAAGGTCCACGAACGTGGTTGGTAGAGGGATGGAGGGCAAAGGGAGCAAGGAACATGGCATGCATGACTGACTGAACAGTGTGGGCAGAGGGAAACAGTATGAAAGAGAAAGAAATAGATGAAGAATATTTTTTTTAAAAAATTTTACCTAAGTGCCCGGAGGCTGCGGTGGAATAATTAGACCGTTCAAATTATTAATGACATATTTAAGAATTAAATATCAATTATTATACACGATAGGAATTTTTTTTTAATGGGGCAATAATTTTAAGAATGCTAATCTTTTAGATACGACTTCATAAATATTTTTTATTTATTCTGATAATTAATAAAAAAAATCAGAAATCATGATCTGACCAATATAAAATTAAGCTGAATAAAATAATGTAATTGTATTTTTAATTGTGGACTAATGGAATCTTTCAAATTAAATGATATGGATGGATTGCGTAGGTAGAAGTTAATTTTTTTAACTGATAGCATAAATATAGTCCCCTGGTGTTGTTATTATTCTTTTTATTCTTCTATTAAAAAAATATAAGTTTTATTTATTTATATTTATATAGAGATTTAACAATATCTCGACAATGACTATGAATTTTAATTATTTTTTAAAAAGAAAAGTTAAATTATTTGATGCAGCCCTTGGTCGGGTCATCACCCTCGTCTCAGTCCTGTGCGTTGGCTGAAGCCCGCTCTCTAAGTGCCCCCATTAGGCCTCAACCTTTTCCACCCGCACAGCTACAGCTAGCGAGTTTTAGATTTGGAATAATTCACCAACTTTGTTAGGTCTCAATCTTCGACATTTTCTGGCACAGTACCAACCCTAACAAGGCAACTAACGTTGAAGGCGACACCTAACTTACGGCTTGACAATGGCAAAGATACGACCCAATAGCTATCGCCCATGGTGCACCACCAGCCACCTTCATGCATGTGACCCATTTGTAGGTCGTGTTTCACTCATGTGGTCACCTACATGGATCGTCTAAGATAAAAGAGAATAAATTAATCAAGTCAAATATTATTAAATATTTTCTTAGTAATCTATTAATTGACAGTTTCTTCATGAATTTGTTAATTAACTGTTTCCTTATTAAATTTATATAATTATATTATTAAACATTTTCCTTATTAATCTGTTAATTGACAAATTATTTATAAATCTGTTAATAAACAGTTTCGTTATTAATTTTTCATTTGACTAAGTATCCTAAGGTTTCTATAAATTGTGTATCTCATGGACAAGTTTTTTATCAATCAAGAAAGTTATTTTGTTATTATCTCTTCTTTCTTTCTCTCTACCTCTCTTCTCTCTCTACTTCTCTTACTTTATTATGGTATTAGAGTCATAATTCCTCATACCTTACGTGCCGCTATTTTTATGCAACGTCTTTCTTCTTCTTCATGTTACGCTTGCTATAGCCATTTTTTTTATTTTTTGAAAAAAAAGGCTAGCAATTTATAAAGTGTCTTGTCTCTTCCTACTCTATTTTTTTATTTTTGCTTGCCATCCTCGTTCCTCGTTTTTATCACCCGCCAACTCATGACGGGAAACTAGGGGAAAAGAGAAATAGCCTCCGTGGCTTTTGACCCAAGCTACAACAACTTTTGGTTCTTTATTATTTTTCTTTTAATGTCGAATGCTCGGAGACGTCAAATTTGTCTCCAATTTGGACATACTGGTATTCAATGTCCTAAAAGACTTGATAGAACCTTCATCGCTGGTCCTTCAGTTTTAAGAAGATGTCAAATTTGTCTCCAAATTAGACATACTGGTATTCAATGTTCTAAAAGACTCGACAGAACCTTCATCGGTGGCCCTTCAGCTTTAAGAAGATCTTTAACTTCACAAGTCCATCCTAAAGTTCTCTCATTTGTGTCTACTCATGGCAAACCTTCAAAAAAAATTTCTACTGAATGGTATATTGACACTGGAGCAACTCATCATATCACATTAGACTACAATATCTTTACAGAAGTACTACCATTCACTAATTCGGATACGATACAAGTAGTTGATGGCTCAGGTTTGTATATTACTAATCTTGGAAACACATAAATTCATTTATCTAATCATACTTTTCACATGCGCAACATCTTTCATGTTCTATCCATTACTAAAAATTTACTCTCCGTACGTCAGTTTTGCCTTGATAACAATGTCTTTTTTGAATTTCATCATATTCATTTTCTTATAAAAGATAGAGGAACAAATACTACTGTATTTCTTGGGAAAATAAAAAATAACCTCTACTATCTTCAAAATTCTTCAATTAAAGCTTTTATTGGTGAACGCGCAAATACACCATCCTGGCATGCTCGACTTGGTCATCCTTCCCTTCGTATTGTTCAGTCGATCATAAATAGGTATGATTTACCTACTTCCTTTAGTTCATCTCCATCTCATTCATGTCAGGAATGCATGGAATCTAAAAGTCTTAAGTTATCTTTTTCTCATCTGAATGCGTTTATGATTATCCACTTGAAATAATTCATTCTGATACTTGGGGTCCTGCACCTATCTTGTCTAACCAAGGTTTCTTATATTATGTTACCTTCATTGATCATTTTAGTAAATACACTTGGCTTTATCCTAAGAAAAAAAATCTGATTTATTTGATATATTCTGTAATTTTCAAAAACAAGTTGAATGATATTTTAATCACAAAATATTCTTTCTTCATTCTGATTGGGGAGGAGAATATCAAGCTCTTCATCGTCATCTTGTCTCTTATGGGATAGTTCATCAAGTCTCTTGCCCTCACACTCCAGAACAACTGTTCTACTGAGAGAAAACATAGACATATAGTTGAAACTGCCTTAGCTTTCCTTCATCATGCATCGGTTCTGCGTAAATTTTGGGATGAAGTTGTTTGTACTGCAGTATATCTTATAAATCGACTTCCTGCCCCATTGCTCAATCATAAGTGTCCTTTGGAAAAACTTTATAATCAAACTCTTGAATACACTGTTCTTCGAATCTTTGGTTGCACATGTTATCCTTGGTTACGCCCCTACTCTAACCACAAACTTGACTCTCGTTCATTATTATGTGTTTTCCTTGATTATAGTAATATGCATCATGGGTATCGTAGCTTACATATACCAACTGGACGGATATATACATCACGACATGTTACTTTTGATGAATCTCTGTTCCCTTTTTCGGCAGCCTCCTCAATCTCTTCTCCAGATACAGGTGGTACTTTCTTGATGTCACCCAACATTATCATAAGAGATGACATCCTAGGTCCTGCTCCGGAGCTCCCTAATAACTCTCCTATACCATCAAAATTGCGTCAAGTTGCTGCTCCAATCATAGAAGTCTCACCAGCCGAAGATAATATGCTCTCTAGCTCTAGATCCTTGGATAATACAGGTTCGACAACAAACACACCATGCCAACCCACTTCCTCATCACTGTCACCAAGCGATCTAGATGATAATGCTCCTCGTCGCATGCTTCCCTTAAGTGACATATAGCATGATGCCCCACCAATGGCTACTCGATATCCTTTTCCTCGAGCTCTAGTGGTTTCCTCAAAAACTATTAAACCAACTTGCTTTACACAGGCAAACAACGATCTAAATTGCCATAATGCAATGACTACAAAATTTGATGCACTTCTTCGCAATGGAACATGGAGCCTAGTTCCGCGCACTTCGTCCATGAATGTTGTGGGCTCGAAATGGATATTTCGTCTTAAGCATCGAGCTGATGGTTCTCTTGAATGGTATAAAACTCGCCTTGTAGCCAAAGGATTTAGTCAACAACCAGGTATTGACTTCAATGACACCTTCAGCCCAGTCATCAAAATTACATCTGTCATATTATTGTTATCAATAGCTTTTAGTTCTAATTGGTCTACCCGACAATTAGACGTTTCTAATGTATTTCTTCATGGTATTCTTGAGGAAACAGTTTTTATGGAGCAACCACCTGGGTTTATTCATCCATAATTTCCATCTCATGTTTGCCAACACATGAAATCTTTATATGGTCTTTGGCAAGCTCCTCGTGCATGGTTTCATCAATTATCTAAATGATTACAGGCTCAAGGATTTTCTAGATCAAAAAATGACTCCTCTCTATTCTACAGACATAATGATTGATCTATGATATTTTTTCTTATTTATGTGGATGACATTCTATTAAGTAGCAATGATCAAAAGGGCATCTCTGTTGGGACCGGTAGACGAGCTAGAGGGGGGGTGATTAGCTTCGATTTACTTGTAGATGATTTGTCGCGGTGGAAGACTTCAAGCAATGCTAACACTAAGGATTTACTTGGTATCCACCCCGGCCGGGTGACTAATCCAAAGATCCACTCTCCTCACTCTCTCATACACTATGAAAGATCTCCTTCTTGAGGTGGAGAAATCTCTTACAAGCTTACAAGAAGATACAACAAGATTACAAAGCAAAACACAAATGAAATCTTACAAGATTTACAATGAATAAGCTCTATTTGCTTTCCTTGCTATCTTCAAGCTTGTGATTGCCTCTAGAACCTTGGAAATGCAGCAGCAATATCCTCCAAGGCTTCCCTTGAGATGGCACTGATGAAGGAGAAGAAGGGGAGAAGTGTTGTGGCTCAAAACCTGCGTGAAAACCCTTATACCCGACGCCTAGGGTTTCTGGATCGATTACCCAATCGATTACCACGTTAGATCTAGCCGTTCAGCGGCTAGTTTTCGAACCGTAATCGATTAGCCAATCGATTACGAGTGTCCTGAATCGATTACCCAATCGATTCAGAACCCTTCTGTTCTCTCGCGCAAACTGCCCTAATTGATCAACTGATCGATTCACCCAATCGATTACCCAATCGATTGAGTTCAACCTAACTTGTTTTCACAAGTCTAGGATCCCCTACCAAGTGTCCGGTCAACCCCTTTGACCCACCTGAATTTCTACTGCCTAACTCCCAGCTCGGACTTAACCTGGTTCCCAACCAGATTCGCCTAACCCTCGAGTTAGGTCTAGTCTCTCGGTAGAATTCCACCTTGCCAGCATGCGATCTCCCCGATCCATCTGGAGTTCATCTAGTCCCACTAGGTGTGCCTAGTCCCACTAGGCCTTTTCCCATGCCAGCGTGCGATCTCCCCGATCCACCTGGACTTCACCTAGTCCCACTAGGTGTGCCTAGTCCCACTAGATCTTTTCTCATGCCAGCGTGCGATCTCCCCGATCCACCTGGACTTCACCTAGTCCCACTAGGTGTGCCTAGTCCCACTAGGTCTTTTCTCATGCCAGCGTGCAATCTCCCCGATCCACCTGGACTTTTCCCTTGCCTAGTTCCCAACTAGGACTTCCACCTTTGCCAGCATACAATCTCCACGATCCACCTGGTCTTCTCCAGTCAAGTCTCCAGTCAACCTTGACTCACTTGACTTCATCCGACATTCAAACATAATTATCAAACATCGAAACATCCAAACATAAGCTCACCAAGCTTATCAGACATTGGCTCACCCGAGCCTAGTCAACCTAGGTCAACCCTGACCTAAACAAGATTGAACCAACAATCTCCCCCTTTTTGATGTTTGACAATATGTTTGAGAAAGACTAATCCCTATTAGTCTTTCAATTTCTCCCCCTTTGACATACATCAAAAACTCTCCCCGAGAGTCTATATGGTCAAAGGCTTGCTCAATGAAAGTCTCATACCTTCCATTTGAACCTATGTTCATCCTTGAGCATTCATCATAATGAAGATTTCCAATCTTCATTCTTTCACTTATCCCAAAAATAAAAAAATTCAAAACTCATGCTTTTAAGGAAGACCTCCCCCTCAAAACATGCTCTAACCCTCCATCATTGCACCAATAATGATTTTTGAGTTCCTAAAACTTTAGGAAATCTCAACTCGAGGTTATGAGATTTTGAGATTCAAAACTTGAATCAAAACCTCTCCTTAACCATATAGTTTTTACCAAAACTATCCCTCTTTTGATTTCACAATGAAATTTACCCAAATATACTTATGAAAGTAATTTAAGGGTCTAGGGATTGTTAGGTTACCTAAGAATTGGGTTTTCAGACTGAAATCAGACAGTTTCAGTCTTACTAATCGATTGGTGTTGGGAACCAATCGATTAGGCTATGCCTTAATCGATCAACTGATCGATTACGGCTGCCCTTAATCGATTAACGGATCGATTACATGAGCTTTTGTGCTCACAAAAAGGATCTACCAATCGATTGACCAATCGATTGGCTACTATCCTAATCGATCACCTGATCGATTGGGAGTTTCTGATTTCTGAAAACAATTTCAGATTGAATTTCAGAAACTCCTAAATAATTCTACAGAATTCGAAAAATCTTGAAATTTTGTGTAGACATTATTTATGACATATACTATCATGGAAAAATAGTTTTCTATGAAAATAACCTTCATTTCCAAAAATTGACACAAAATTGGAAACCATTGAAATACTTCAATGTTTCACATTGTTTTGTATCCATTGCATCAATGATGAGTGTTATCAAAAGATAGTCTTCACCAAGATTTTCCATAATAGTTTTGAAATGTTTTTCAAAAATAATATCCAACCATGTTCTTTGGGCTAAATGCACATGACTTGTACATTAGCTTTCCCAATAATTGGAGTTTATTTATATTCATGTTTTGATGAACCTAAAACTCAATTAAATGCACTTTATCAACACCTTGAGTTTTGTTCATCTTCCTAACACCTCACTTGTATCTAGTGTGTCTCCAAACACATACAAGTCAACTTATGATTTTAGTGAGATGTGAAAGTCATGTTCTCCCTAACCTAAGGGTTCATGCATTTCTATCTAGGCATTATAAACTTTGATCATCCACCTAAGATGTCAATTAATGTCAATGTCCTTAATTTCAATAAAAATTAACTTAATGCATGATAATGACTATGTCATGCATCATATAAGAATTTAATTAATATTATAACAAGATGATGCATGTATGACATGACATATAATATTTTCATAATAAAATATGAATGATGGATATGATGTCATGGCATGTGATAGGGCATACAAAACATGACATAGTAGCATAAAAGAAACTACCTAGATTTCCTATCTAAGTATCAATAACTCATCGCTAAGTCATTGATAATCCTAACTTTGCCCCTAATTTCCAAGATAATGCCAAAACTCCCAACTAGGCCTATCTTTGGATTCTAACTTAGTTGTGCCAACTTTTATTAAGTTCAATTTTTCAAGACTATAGTTTGGCACAAATTTTACTCCTCCTAGAGTAAACAATTGATTCCTTCATTTTCAAGGGTCGTAACTTCTTGAAAATGTCCCAAAGTGCCAACTTCATCAAAGTTAGGTTAACTACCCTTCTAATTTAAGTTGACACTCCCTAGACCTATCTAGGGTGTGGCGAACACACTCTTAGGAACCCAAAATCTATTGGCGCTCCTTGGGTGTTCTAGATATTCATTAGGGATAACTTCCCTTGATACCTTCCTAATAACCTTTTTAGACTTCTCCAAAGTCTTAGTCATGTTGATCTTGTCTTGGTCAACCCTAGGGATAGCTTCCCTTGTGGCCTTGACTTGACTCCTTGACCTAGATTGAGTTTCATACCTATATGAAACTCTATGATAGGATGGACCATCATCCTTAGGTTTAGGTTTGTACCCCAAACCCTTCTTGCTTCTAGAAGGTCCATGATTTCCTAACTCTAGGTTTTGAATTTTTGATCCCTTAAATAGATTTTCTAATTTCGTAAGGGATTTTTCCAATTTATCAAGTTTTGACCTCAAAACTTGATTTTCAATCATTACCTTATCAAAGCTTGGTTTTCTAAGATTGCCTTGGTGATTTTTCCTTTTGGCCTTGTTTTGGGTAGGTCTACCTTGGAAATTTCTAATTTGTTCCCTATCCTTAGATGTGGTAGTCCTAGCATGGAAAGTTCTATAGTTTTTCTTAGGTTTCTCATGCCTCCTATGTTCATGATAAATTGCATTAAAATGATAAAAGTTATTTCTAGCATGCATATTATCATCATTTAAATAAGTACCATTACCTAATGGTACCTTAGTCTTGACTTTGAAGGCTCCCACTTGATTTGAGCTTCTCCTCTTTGATTTGGTCGGATTCTTCCCCTTTGGGCATTGGTTCCGATAATGTCCCTTTTGCTTGCATGAAAAGCACACAATGTGCTTCTTATCCTTCCATACAATGGGGCCGACCTCCTTTGGCTTCTCTTTGGTCTTGGGTGCCACTAGCACCTTCTTCTTGACCAATTTGGGACACTTACTCTTATAGTGTCCTCTTTCCCTACACTCAAAGCAAATAATATGATCTTTATTTTTACAAATTGAAATTTTTATACCTTTGCTTGTAGAGGTGTGGCATGACTCTTCACTTGATCCGGAAGTAGATACTTCTTCTTCTTCCGGAGTCAATGACCTTCGCTCCCCCTCAATCCTAGAGGTGGAGACTTCTTCTTTTTCCTCCTCGACCAATGCTTCTTGAATTTCCTCCCCGGATGTTGAGCATCTCTCACTTTCCGAGTCCTCTTCACTTGATGAATCTCCCTCTTCGGATTTGTCTTGATTTGGTAGAGTGGAGGGATCTGTTGGTGCCCCGGTTGATTTTGATGTGATCAACTAAGTTAGGTTAGGTCCTGTTGGTTTTAATCCCTCTGCTAAGTGTGTAGAAACTTAGGTACGGAGGAAGTCGAGCGTAAGACGCAGCGGACGAGAAGGATTGCGCGGGGAAGTGAGCCGACGGGCTTGGTGCAATCCGAGGGACGCGGATGTTGCGGAAGAGTACGCCGGTGGACCAAGAAGGACGTGCGCGACGTCCGAGGGACGAGAAGGCAGGAGGAAGGACGCTCGAGGGGCGAAAGGCTGGAGTCGGGTTCGGGTGAGCCTAATTCCAGTTGGTCAGAAATCACGTAGAAGATCTACTTACGAACAGTCAAGTTGCCTTTGACTTGGACTTGGATCAAAATGAGCGAAACGTCTTTTATAAAAAGCTTTTATATTAAAGCTTTTAATTAAAGGTTTTATTAAAGCTTTTAATTAAAACCGATTATAGCTTTTAATTAAAGCTTTTATTAAAGCTTTTAATTAAAACCGATTATCAAGGCTTGAAGAAGTCAAAAGTTATCAAGTCTTGAAGAAGCTTTTTCAAAGATAAAGCGGGCTTGAAGAAGTCAAAAGTTATCAAGTCTTGGACAAGCTTTTTAATCCGATCAAGATGAAGCGTGCCTCTGATTAATAATATTTATCTCTTTTAATTAGAGTTTAAAATCTGGTTGAGATAATCTTAGATCTACGATCAAGATGCAACTCAATCTTGTATCAATGATCAAGATCATATCACTCAACCTATAAATAGGCTTAGAGATTTAGATTCAAGGCAATTCATTTCTCTTGTAATTCTCTCTAAAGTCTAGTGTGCTTCAGTTGTAAGGCTTCTCCGCCACAAGGAGAGTTTTTTTTCTTTAACCGTCTTGGAAGCAACGACCAAGTTGCAACCAAGTTTTTTTAATAGACGACTTCCTCCATTTCTTTTATTTATTAGCCAGCCGTCTATTCACCCCCCTCTAGCCGGACCAACCCGATCCAACAAGTGGTATCAGAGCCAGGCCGCCGCAGAAGGACTAACCGCCAACTGCAGCAAATTTTAAGATGGTTGGACCAGCAATATACCCGCCTAAATTTGAGGGGGAGTTCGCAGCATGGAAACGGAAGATGCAGGTATTTTTTACTACAGATTATGAATTATTAATTATTATGAAAAATGGCTATGCAGCTCCCAAAGACAATGAAGGAAAGATCAAGGATCCTGATTCTTGGAACAAGAAGGAACAAGTTGATGCTGTAGCAAACGGAAAGGCAGAATTTCATCTGCTGACCATCCTCCCAGAGGAAGATGTGAACCAGATCGGTAAGTACGAATCGGCGAAGGAACTTTGGGAAAAGTTCTTAGAACTGCACGAAGGAACCTCGGAAGCAAAACTTGCGCGACGAGATGTTCTTCGAAGCTGACTGACCAATCTGCGGATGGAAGATGGAGAATCTGTTGCGAGATTACATGCAAAGGTAAAAGAACTAATCACAAGCCTCGAAAATCTCGGGGAAAAGGTAACTAACCGCGATGCTCAAAGGTACGCTCTAAACGCGTTTCCGAGAACCCCGAAATGGACCTCGGTAATCGATGCATATTATATTTCAAAAAATCTAGAAATAAGTACTTTAGAAGAGTTGTTTTCTACTTTGGAACTTCACGAATCACGCTTTGTAGAAAAGAACAGGAAAGCTGACAATATTGCGCTAAAAACAAGGAAGATCCAACTCGACGAAGAATCTTCAGCGGATGATGAAGAAACAGCACTAGCGGTAAGAAAATTATGTAAATACATTAATACTAACCGCTCAAAAAAGGTGCAGAGAAAGAAAAAACGAACGGTCCGATGCTACAACTGCAATGAGGATGGACACCTTAAAGATCAGTGCCCTAAACTCAAGAACTAGCCAAAGAAGAAAAAGGCACTAAAAGCCACCTCGGACGAGACCTCGTCAGATGAATCGGAAGCTGAAGAGTTTATCGGACTTGCATTGATGGCAAGCCACCAAGACGAAGATGAAGAAAGCACCTCGGGAGAAAGCAGCAATGAAGAGGAAGATCCTAACTTCAAAACCGACCCGGTAAGTGAGGTATGTCTACTTCCACCTGCTCGAATCTACTCGGTAATAAAATTCATGCTTAAGTCAATGAATAAATTGGAGATAGAAAACTCTGAGTTAAAAGAAAGATTTGGCACTGTATGCTCATTTGTTCTATCCGACCAACTGAAACCAGAAAATGAAAATTTGAAGAATTTAGTGGAGAAATTAGAAAATGATATTGCATGTTTAAGAATTAAAAAGAATTTTTATCCTGAAAATCTGAATTGGTATGTTAAAAATCACAGGGGCCAGCTTAGAAAAATTCCTAGAAATTATATTCCTCCAAAGTTTTTGATTAACCCTGTAGATGAAAATTTATTTTGGGTCCCAAAATCAATATTGAATTAATTTTCTGGTATTTATGAAAAACAAAACTGACCAATTTTTTATTTCTTTATGTCCTTTATCACTTGTTAAATGTTTTTAAGAAATTATTGTTGATGCAATCTGGCCCGGTTGTTGTTTTGGTGTTTGACAATAATTTAAGTTTGGTTGAGCGAATTTGGGTTAAAGTCCTGGTCGGGGACTAGGCATGAAATCCCGGTGAGTGAAGCCGGGTCCTGGTAAGTGAAGCCAGGTGATGGAAATCCCGGTGAATGAAGCCGGGTCCTGGTGAGTGAAGCCAGGTGATTGGAAATCCCGGTAAGTGAAGCCGGGTCCTGGTGAATGAAGCCAGGTGATTGGAAATCCCGGTGAGTGAAGCCGGGTCCTGGTGAGTGAAGCCAGGTGTTGGAAATCTCAGTGAGTGAAGCCGGGTCCTGGTGAGTGAAGTCAGGTGTTGGAAAAGTCCTAATTCGGAAGGGTTGGGTGAAAAGTCCTAGCTTGGAGGGCTAGGTGAAAAGTCCTAACTTGGAGGGTTAGGTGCAAATTCCCATCCTGGAGAATTAGGTGAAAAGTCCTGGCTTGGAGGGTCAGGTGCCTAGCTTGGAGGGCAAGGTTGGATGAAGGTCTAACTCGGAGGGGTTGGGTGAAAAGTCCTAGCTTGGAGGGCTAGGTGAAAAGTCCTAGCTTGGAGGGCTAAGGTGAATGAAATCCTAGCTTGGAAGGATAGGTCTGCGTCCCTGGATCGGTCTGGTGACCGATCAGGGAGTTGGCACGCTGCTCCTTCGTGGATCGGTCTGGTGACCGATCCAGCGATGTCTGATCGATCTGGTGACCGATCAAGGAGTGTGTGTTTCACTCACTGCACATCTCCTGATCGCTCTGGTGACCGATCAGGGAGCGAACAGTGAGTTGAGTTCCCTTGCTAATCAGGTCCAGAACGGTCCGGTGACCGATCAGAGACCTAGGATTTGATTAAAGAATCATTGTTCACTCAAGCCTGATTGGTCTGGTGATCGATCAGGCTGGAGCCTGATTGGTCTGGTGACCGATCAGGCAAGAGCCTGATTGGTCTGGGGACCAATCAGGAGTGTGCAGAAGACTGCTGGATCGGTCTGGTGACCGATCAGGCTCTTCCCTGATCGGTCTGGGGACCAATCAGGAGCAGAACTTTAATTCAAATATGCTGTCAGAAGTCTGTTTTCACTGCCAATTCTCTACTACTTGCTGATATCTTTTTGATATGCATTGCTAAGCCTCTGTTGGAGTGTGCAGGTGATAGCAGGTGATTCAAACACTCAAGGAGGGTCAATGGGAGGCTTTCCTTGGAGCAGATTGGATCTATTGTGTTTTCAGGTCTCAACGGCGTCTGGCGCAACTGGCAACTGACGAAGGCGCGGCTGGCAACTGACGGAGGCTCAGCTGGAGGAGTGTCCAGTGGACTGAGTGCTCAGAGAGGTCAGTGGGTCAGGGTGTGAGTCAGTGGTGCTGATGGAGCTGGCAACGTTGAGCCGAAGCTTAAGAGACAAAGCTGGATGCAGAGGAGCGGGGGCGAACAAGACAGAAACTTGGGAAGTTTGGCTGGGCTGTGTTCGTGCTCTCTGTGGCTTTGTGCTTGAGCGATCTTGTTACATCTTTGTGAGCTTGTCTTCTCGAGTGTCTCTGTGCTTAACTTGTATCTTCTTGAGATCACTTATGGAGAGGTTTCTCCACCGAGAAGGAGGCTGCTACTATCCGGAGTTCACCGGGGCTTGATCTGCCGACGATCAAGGGATCGCCCACCTTACGGGCACGCCAAGGAGTAGGGGCAAGTTATCCCCGAACCTTGTACATCTTTGTCTTAGCGTTTGTTTGGTTTGCGATTCCTTCTCTGCTTTGTTCTTTGTTCTGCATTTTCTTCCACTGCTAATCTGATCACGCAGAAACCTTCAAAGTGCAACTTGTGGGTGTCTGGCTATATTCACCCCCCCCTCTATAGCCATCTCGTTCCCAACAAGTGGTATCAGAGCATGGGACTCTGTTCACGGCTTAACATCCGAGAGCTTACAGCAAGATGGCTGGAAGAGAAGGCTATAGCACAAACCGACCTCCATTCTTTGACGGCACAGATTTTTCATATTGGAAGTCAAGAATGGAGTTTTACTTAAAGACAAACATGAGTTTGTGGTTCACTGTCAAGGAGGGGTTTTCTCTTCCAAAGGATAATGAAGGAAAGGAGCTTGAGTTTTCCAAGTGGTCGGCTAAGTAAATCCGGAAGGGTGAAGCAAATGCCAAAGCTGTGGTCACCTTACAATGTGGGATGACCAAAGAGCAATTGATCAAGATTGGTCCCTTCACATCTGCCAGAGACTTGTGGAACAAACTCCTTGAGCTCCATGAAGGAACTCAAGACACCCGGACAGCCAAGAAGGATCTCCTTCACAGCTAACTCCAGAACTTGACAATGGGAGAAAATGAAACTGTAAGTACGCTTCATTGTCGATTTAAAGAAGTATTGAATGGTCTCCACTCCATTGATGAGAAGGTAGAAAACAGAGACTTAGTGAGGTATGTTCTCAAATCTTTTCCTAGGAACGCCTTGTGGTCATCCATGGTGGATGCTTACAAGGTGTCCAAGGATTTATCTTGTGTTAAGTTAGACGATTTATTTTACGAAATGGAACTACATGAGATCTCTAACCAAAGCCCAAAGGAGAAAGGGTTTGCTTTTGTGGCAAGTAACAAAAGAAAGGAGAAGAAGGATGAGAACACTCACTGTCATGTGGCTCTAGTGGCCTTAGAAGATTCAAAGGAGGAGAGTGATGACGACAAGCTCCTCAACTGTGCCTTCATCATCTTCGGATGATGAAGAAGTAATTTCTCCCGAGTTAGATAAGTGTTATCGAGCCATCGCATGTCTAACTAAGATGCTTAAAAAATCTAAGGCCAAAGTTAAATCTTTGAAATTGGAAGTAGAACATTTAAAAACCTCTAAGGATGAGGTAATTGATGACTTGCATGTTAAGACCCTTGAGAATGACAACAAGGACTTAAAGAGCGAAGTTGAAAATCTCAAGAATGTTCTTGAGAAATTCTTATCTAGCTCCAAAACCTTAGACATGATACTCAATTCCCAAAGGGCGGTTTACAATAAGGCCGGTATAGGTTACTGACCTAAGGAACCAACCTTTGTATCATTAATGTCAAGAACCCAATTTAGATCATCAAATAATTCTAGGGTTCAAAAGGTTAGAAAGAAATTGATTAAGGCATGGGTGCCTAAGTCCCTCATTGTTGATGCATTAGGTCCCAAAATTTGGGTACCTAAAACCTCCATATTTCGAATTGTATAAGCATTGTTTGAGGGGGAGCATCTATCAACATAGGTTGTTGATAAGTGGTGCTCCAAACCAAGGCTAAGGTTACACTAGTGTCAAAATAAGTCAACAAGCCTTGGAAATTGTTGCATGAAGGGTTTAGATTCACACATAACTTGCACTTGCCATGAATTGCTTAGGATAATTAGTTTTCTCGTTGCAATTTATGTCTTACTGCAAGATATGATTTATGATATGCCATAACTCAAGCTTAAGGTGTTTTTGTTTGGTGAACACGATCAAATATGCCATGATTTTACAATGTGTGTTATTATCATTAATCTATGGCATGCAAATTTGATTTCAATCATGAACTTGATAGAAATGTGGGACTATAAATTCTCCAATCCAATCTATGAACTATCAATAGAATGGAGAATTAGGATTCTAGACTTGGGACAAATCTAGATCTATGAGTTACCAAAATTGATTGAAGCAAGCATGTTATGAATACAATTGGAACATAAGTAATCATGCATAAGTGTAGTTTACTTTTGTGTTAAAGTTTTACTATGATCAGTTTTGTTTCCAAAACAAAGAGAAAAGTAACTAGCTCATCCTTGCCAAATAGCAATATGCATCTAGGGATTGTGTGCTATCCATGCTTATGATTTTGTAAGCTGTCCATGTTTATGAATTTTCTAGTTAAATGATTGTATGCATGCATGTTTTGGAAATCTGGTCATAGTTAGATACTAATTTGATATAAGTGTCTTTTGAAATTTTGATCATACCTTGTGTATCATGAAATTTGATCATACTTGAAATATTTTGATTCACACATGATCATGCCAAGAACATGCTTAGAACATAACTGATCATACAAACCTGGTTTTGGGACTCAAGTTCATGATTAAGAACATACTCATCATGCTTTGACACAGATCATGACATATATCTTGATTAAGGGAACCCTTAGGACCAAATGGATTAACATTAATTGAGTTAGGGGTTCGAGAATGGCTAAGAAGAAAAAAAACAAACAATAAGGTTCTGAAACTTCTCAGAATTTCTGAAACTCGGTTTCTAAAATCTGATTCAGAAAACCTCTCTGTTGTTGGTGCAGAAAGCACCAAAGTCAAACCTGTGTTTTGATAATGGCAACAGGGTTCAAAAGTTAAGTCTTATTTGTTATCTAACATGTCACTTAAGTGTGCAGAGTAAAAAGCCCTAGCAAAGGACTGCTAGGCACTGGCGAAGGAATGCCAGAGTGAAAAGCCCTAGCGAAGGAATGTTAGGCACTGGCGAAGGAATGCCAGAATGAGAAGCCCTAGCGAAGGAATGCTAGGCACTGGCGAAGGAATGCCAGAGTGAAAAGCCCTAGCGAAGGAATACTAGGCACCGGGCGAAGGACAGCTCGACATCCAAGTCCTGGCAAAGGACCGTCAGGCAAAAGTCCAACCAGAGGAACGGTTGGCATCAGGTACACTCTCCCGAGAGGAGTAGGTGAGGACGCGTTCCCCGTCGAGGGAACAGTAGGCGTCGGTTCGACCTAGGGTTCCATTTTGGAGACCCAAAGTCAGAACCAAGACAGCTAAGGCTGTATAAACTAATAAGTTTTTATTTTATTGTGTTTTGGGACTAACCCTGGATGCAGGACCGAAGGAATGTGTGTCTGCAGCTCAGAGAGCCTCAAAGGAATGAGGCAATAGCTGACCAGGGCGCCCGGAGTCTCCCGGGCGCCCCCAAGGTGAACACAAAACACAAAACCCAAAGAACAGGCTTCGCAGCTCATCTCCCGGGCGCCCCCGCTGCTCCCGGGCGCCCCCTGCGCTGCGGGCGCCCCCAGTAACAACCACCAAAGCAGCTCCTCTTGAAGCCAAGAAGATAGAAGTTTGACCCGGTTAATCCGGGCGCCCCGGGCGCCCCGGTTAAAGATGATCCCGAGATTGAAGAGATCAGAAGCGACCGAGACATTTCCGGATCAAATGCCACGTGGGGGGGGGCGCCCCCGATGTCCCGGGCGCCCCCAGGCCCTATATAAAGGGCCCTCGACCCCAAGCTTCGACATAACTTCCAATCAACGCTTCTACGCTCTTCCGCTCTCATGCCTTGCTCCGGAAAACCTCCCAACTCGAGCCGACGACGTCCCGCTGCTCCGAAAAAGTCAACCTTCATCGGACGTCGGTAAAAAGAAGAGCTTTCTTTCTTTTAAGTTTACTATACTGAATTTGTAAACAAATATTTGTAAACTTTCATTGCGCCTCATATAGAATTGCCCAAAGTAAACGGTCAACGATCGTGGGCCTTGGAGTAGGAGTCGACCTAGGCTCCGAACCAAGTAAAACCACCTGTGTCTGTGTGTGTTTTTAATTTTAATCTTCCACTACGCATTCTCTTTTTAAATCCGAACGATTTCCGATATTCACCCCCCCCTCTATCGGTTCTCTCGATCCAACAAGTGGTATCAGAGCAGGGAAGTTCAAACTTGGTACAACCACCAGTTTGAAATTTTTTTTCGGATTTTTATTTTTTTTTCCTCGTTCGAATTTTCTTTAAATATTTCGTTCGAATTTTTTTTCCATTAACCGAGGTTGGTGCAACACCCCTCGCTATTTCATTTTATTCATCTCGCACTACTAATCCAAGACCTAGTCTTGGAAATTTTTTTTTTGTTTTCTACTTCAGATTAAAATGTCCATGCAAGAAGGATTTAGCACTGCCAGACCTCCACTTTTCAGTGGAGAAGACTTTTCCTACTGGAAAAGTCGAATGGTGGTCCACCTGAAAACTCAGGTGGACATGTGGATCATCATCCAGTCCGGACTGGAGATCCCCAAAAACGCCGAAGGAGTACCGCAGACCTACTCAGAATGGGACAGCACTCTGAAGCGCAAAATAGAAGCCGACGCAAAGGCGACTCAAACCCTGCAATGTGGGTTAACAAAAGAAGAGCTAAACCGAGTAGGCCCCTTCAACAGTGCAAAGGAATTGTGGGCAAAGCTGATCGAACTGCACGAAGGAACGTCAGACACCAGGATCAGTAAGAGAGATCTGCTCCTGAACAAACTCTACACCATCAAGATGGCCGACACTGAAACAGCAGCCCAACTCCACGCACGCATACAAGAATTGATGAACGGTCTTCACACTATAGGTCACAAGGTAGAAAACCGTGACCTAATAAGGTATGCCCTAAACGCTTTCCCTGGAAATACCTTGTGGGCATCTATGGTAGATGCATACAAGGTCTCAAGGGATCTTTCTAAAATTAAATTAGACGAATTATTTTCCGAATTAGAACTGCACGAACAAACTAACTCCAATATGGTCGAGAAAGGAATTGCCTTTGTTGCAGGAAAAATTGGAAGATCAACAAAGAAGAAACCTCAACCTGAACCCGAGTCTAACTCAGACTCAGACGCAGAAGACGAAGAAGGAGATCAATCTGAGCTGGTCCGACTGGCCCGAAGCTACTACAAAAAATTGAAAAACCAAGTCAACACACGGAGGACAAGCCGAAGAAAGGACGAACCAGCTGAACCTGCGAATAACAAAAACAAGCCCAACGTAACCTGCTACGAGTGCAAGAAGAAGGGTCACTACAAGACAGAGTGCCCAAATCTAAAGGAGAACAAAAAGACAAGAAGGAAGAAAGCACTCCAAGCAACCTGGGACGAATCTTCATCAGAAGAAGAAGAAGAAGAACCCCAGTCAAACCTGCTAGCACTGACTGCTTCAGAAGAAGTCGAGACCGAGTCAGAGTCAGAAAAGGACGACGGAAAACTAACCTTTTCAGAAGACGGCGAAATCAAGGTAAGCGGTTTCAATAAAAGTCAATTAAACGATTTAATTTCATATCTTTCTCGAGATTTGGCGAAAGCCAAACTCCGAGTCGAATCCCTCCGACAGGAAGTAAAACTCCTGAAAGAGGGAGCTGACTCTAAACCCTTAACAGAGAAAGTTCAAGAAGGAACTCCTACTCAAGTTGAAAAACTTGAGAAAGAAAACTCCTCCCTGAAAACTCAGGTTAAGGATCTTAGAGCGGCCTTAGAACGATTCACTTCTGGTTCCAAGAGTCTTGACATGATTCTTGGAAAACAGAAGTCCGTTCTAAATCGATCCGGACTTGGCTATAGAACCAAATCCCGACAAAGATCTTACCTTGCTGTACTTAATCAGTCCAGAAGTAAAGTTCAGGCATGGGTACCTAAACTGTGCCTGAACAAACCAACTGGATCAAATCAGTATTGGATCCCCAAGGACAAGATTCACATCTTGCCTAATTATTATCGTGGCTATAGTCCAAGGGGAGCCAAATTAAAAACTATCTTTATTGTTAAATAGATTTAATGCTTGCAATTTGCCTGATTGATTGTTTAAATTTCTGCAATTTACCATGCTTAGACTTAGGTTAGTTTAAGGACTAAACAAACTTAACTGAAACTTGAAAACATAGTATTGGGTGGAGGTGAGATGATAGTACGTTAGGGAAACCAATTCTAATAAGATCAAGTTCACTTGGTCTCTTTAGACTGGTGAAACTAGCCAAAGCTACCGATCCAAAATCCAAACTAGTTAGACCAGAACTTTTTCAAAGATTAATTTTAAAAATGAAACTTCATTAAACGGCTTTGTCAAGGAAAGGGTTGATGATCCAATAAGGCTACGGCCAAAGAAGGCCTAGTGTCTCGCCAAGACCTGGAAGCCAATTTTTGAGTTTCAAATTCAAATTACTTTTTGTAAAATTCAAATCTAACACAAACTTTCAGTTAAGTATAGATTCAAACATTCTCTTTCAAAATAAATTGAAATGTTTTCAAAATTAATTAAGATTTTTAAAATAAATAATGGTTTTCAAAAATTCTTTTACCTGTCTCACGAAACCTATAAGGCTAACGTGATTGAAAACCCTAGATTGGGTAAGACAGTAAAAATAAACTCAATTATAGTTACTTTAATACCTATATTGTAGTCAACTTGGTCAAACCATAGTCAAACCATGGTCAATGCAGTCAAAAAGTCAAATCATGGTCAAAGCAGTCAAACCATGGTCAACATAGTCAAACCAAGGTAAACGTGGTCAAAGCATGGTTAACACGGTCAAACCACAGTCAAAATAGTCAAATCAATTCAAACCATGGTCAAACCGATTAAACCATGGTTAAAGGTAGACAAGACACAAAATTTGTCTTTACCTATTCTATTCCGGGCGCCCGGGACCACACGGGCGCCCCTCCCAAACCTTTTCCTACCCTCGAGACAAAAAGCTGCCTATGCCCTTGACCAGGGCGCCCGGAACCATGCGGGCGCCCCCATCACACTCTATGCAGCAAAAGCAGCCTGTTGAGGGCGCTCGGGCTGTCCCGAGCGCCCCCAACCAGCCAAAAAACTGCCTTTGACAGTAAGCACTGACCAGGGCGCCCGGAGGCTCCCGGGCGCCCCCGTTGATATACCTATATAAGGCACCCGAATTCCCCCTTTCTTCCCACACCAAAATCAACTTCCTTCTTCACTTCTTTCCCTCCAAGGAGATCTTGCAAGTCCTCATCCTCAACCATGCCTCCCCGAGCTGCCCGGTATAATTTTTATTTATTTTTATTGCATTTAAATTTATTCTTAATACAATATCTTCATGCCTCTTTTAATTTTCTTAACTTAGAAAATGCCGACCAAACCCGGCCAACCCCGGTACCGAACCAAGTCCTGACCCTAGATTCCCTACCCTAGAATTATGCAATAAGTTTGCTCAAACTATTTACAAGCCTATTAAAACAAGATATCTTAATAGACACTTCTTCACCCAATCATGCCCCGTAGCTATGAATATTATCAACTTTTATCAGTTAGATAATCTTGTCTTCTGCACTCATACCATTAATGAATCTTTATGTGCAGAATTCTACAATAATATAATTCGACAAGATAATCTTATGTTTCACACTACTGTCCAAGGGATCCCTCTGTCTATAACCCCTACTTTGTTAAACCGATTCCTTGGACTACGACCCTCACAGTCCACATTTTGCTACTATCCACCTAGGACTCCTCCATTTGACCCTCCCTATTCTCACATTACCTTAGACTCTATCCACGACTACTTCTATAGGGAATCACTCCCCGCAAATAGACGTTTCTAAGCCGTTAAACTTCAGGCACAGGACTATGCCTTGTATAGAGTCCTGGTCCGCTGTATCTTACCACTCTCCACTAGAGATCTAGGGACCATGCGACCCTTTCATGCCTTCCTTCTGTATGCCCTAGTCCATCATCTTGACATAGACATTGGACTCCATCTGTTTCATACTATTCTGCATGCATCCAGTGTCACGACCCAGGGACGAGTGCGCACACCATTCTGCCACATTATCACCTCTCTCCTTCATCACCACGGTCGTGACATAACCGTGGGTGAAATAACCGCTATGACCGACTTTGATGAAATAGGCTTTAGGAACTTCTCGTTAGCGGGTCTAGAGGTATCGGCCACCAGGGTTCTTAGTTGGAGACGACAGCAGGCCGGGGCTCCAATCGACTCAGACGAGGAGGTCGACGTCGACGTTGGAGACATTGCTGCAGCAGCCCGAGCACACATCGACGAGCCCGCTCCACCGACACTCTACCAGAGAATGACACATTTAGAGACACAGGTTCAGAGTCTCCGAGAGGAGGTCGAAGCCTATCATATCGAGCAGATGGACGCTCGTCGAGCCGATCGAGAAGTGGCTGATGCACGATTCATTGTTATGATGGCACGATTCGATGCATGGCAGCCTGGTCCATCTGATCATCCCGGTCCCTCATCCTAGATTTGCTTAGTATTGTACCAGTACCTATTTGACTGCCCCTACTCAGTAGGGTTGACTGTGTTTGACTGTATGACTGTGTTGACTAGTCTATATTGACTACTTATGGTTTCTTGTCTATTCAGCAGTTAGGATTGTGCTCTGTAAAATAGGTTAACTCCACTGTTGATTTTCTTACTGCTGTACTTGATTTAAAAATCAGTTTCTAAAATTAGAATTTTGAAAAACTGTTTTACTTAATTTCAAAATCAGTTTGTTTTAAATCTTTTTTCGACTTAGTTTTCTTTCAAAACTACCCCCTTTCAAAACTAGGGCCTTTTCGCAAATGGACTTAGCTTAGGCCCTAACCCTAGAACTGCATGCACCTATAGATTTAGAAGCCAGCATCTCACAAACACTTTAGGATACTTTGATTGATAACCTAGAAAGGGTTGAGATGCTTAGGTCTTTGCCTTAATTCAAGATGCTTTAAGTCAGTGCATCTGCAGTAATTGGGGCACTAAATACAACTTTTACAGCAATCCAGTTAAGTGTCAAGTTTAGAAAATCTAACTTGAATAGAAACACTTAACTTGACTAACCCTAGCAAAAACTACTGCTTATAACAGTTAGTAAGTAGCTAAATGGGTTAGACAGGTCCCTACAAGAGAAAATTAACTGATTTGGTCTAAGTCTTGGTTCAGTACAGCAAAATCATATGAATTTTTTTTAAAGTCATTCCTTTTATGCAATTTAATTTCTGCAATATCTATCTGTTTATCTATCTGTTTTTGATATATGGCAAAGGGGGAGAGATAGGAAAGGAGAGAGTTTATCAAAGAGTTTCTTTTCAAACTTTCAAACTCTCAAAATGCTTTCAAAAAGTTAGCTACTTTTCAAAGCTTTTCAAAACCGTTTTTAGAAGTACTAAGTTTTTATAAGTACCTTAAGCTTAAGTTTTTTTTCAAAAGTACTTTAAACTTAATTTACTAAGATTATTTCTTTATTTTCAAAAATTCACTTAAATTGTTTAAAAGTACTTAAATTATGTTTATAAGTACTTTAAGCTTAAGTTTTTTTTAACTTCCATAAGTACTTTAAACTTAATCTACTAAGTACTTAACTTAAAATCTGACTACCTTAAACTTAAGGCTTCAAATTTTTTAAGTACTCTAAACTCATGCTTTCAAAAATTCCTCTATGAACTTTTAAAACTTAAGTTATCAAAAGACTTCCAAAATATCTAACTTAAGTTTTCAAAGTGCAAAATCTAAGTAAATTTTTTTTAGAACCACACGACGTTTTGAAAAATCTAGGGAGAGATTCCCTCCAGGGGGAGGGAACAAATTTTTATGCTTTTATTAAACTTAATTTTTTGAACTAGGGTTGCCATAAATCAAAAAGGGGGAGATTGTTGGTGCAGAAAGCACCAAAGTCAAACCTGTGTTTTGATAATGGCAACAGGGTTCAAAAGTTAAGTCTTATTTGTTATCTAACATGTCACTTAAGTGTGCAGAGTAAAAAGCCCTAGCAAAGGACTGCTAGGCACTAGCGAAGGAATGCCAGAGTGAAAAGCCCTAGCGAAGGAATGCTAGGCACTAGCGAAGGAATGCCAGAATGAGAAGCCCTAGCGAAGGAATGCTAGGCACTGGCGAAGGAATGCCAGAGTGAAAAGCCCTAGCGAAGGAATGCTAGGCACCGGGCGAAGGACAGCTCGACATCCAAGTCCTGACAAAGGACCGTCAGGCAAAAGTCCAACCAGAGGAACGGTTGGCATCAGGTACACTCTCCCGAGAGGAGTAGGTGAGGACGCGTTCCCCGTCGAGGGAACAGTAGGCGTTGGTTCGACCTAGGGTTCCATTTTGGAGACCCAAAGTCAAAACCAAGACAGCTAAGGCTGTATAAACTAATAAGTTTTTATTTTATTGTGTTTTGGGACTAACCCTGGATGCAGGACCGAAGGAACGTGTGTCTGCAGCTCAGAGAGCCTCAAAGGAATGAGGCAAAAGCTGACCAGGGCGCCCGGAGTCTCCCGGGCGCCCCCAAGGTGAACACAAAACACAAAACCCAAAGAACAGGCTTCGCAGCTCATCTCCCGGGCGCCCCCGTGCTCCCAGGCGCCCCCGCTGCTCCCGGGCGCCCCCTGCGCTGCGGGCGCCCCCAGTAACAGCCACCGAAGTAGCTCCTCTCGAAGCCAAGAAGATAGAAGTTTGACCCGGTCAATCTGAGCGCCCCGAGCGCTCCGAGCGCCCCGAGCGCTCCGGGCGCCCCAGTCAAAGCTGATCCCGAGATTGAAGAGATCAGAAGCGACCGAGACATTTCCGGATCAAATGCCACGTGGGGGCGCCCCCGACGTCCCGAGCGCCCCCAGGCCCTATATAAAGGGCCCTCGACCCCAAGCTTCGACATAACTTCCAATCAACACTTCTACACTCTTCCGCTCTCACGCCTTGCTCCGGAAAACCTCCCAACTCGAGCCGACGACGTCCCGCTGCTCCGAAAAAGTCAACCTTCATCGGACGTCGGTAAAAAGAAGAGCTTTCTTTCTTTTAAGTTTACTATACTGAATTTGTAAACAAATATTTGTAAACTTTCATTGCGCCTCATATAGAATTGCCCAAAGTAAACGGTCAACGACCATGGGCCTTGGAGTAGGAGTCGACCTAGGCTCCGAACCAAGTAAAACCACCTGTGTCTGTGTGTGTTTTTAATTTTAATCTTCTGCTACGCATTCTCTTTTTAAATCCGAACAATTTCCGATATTCACCCCCCCTCTATCGGTTCTCTCGATCCAACATATGTATCGAACCAGATTGGTCCACGGACCGATCAGGACACACTCTGATCAGTCTGGTGACCGATCAGGAATCATTCTGATCGGTCTGGTGACCGATCAGATCAATACTGATTCTCAGATCAATCCAAATTATATCAGACCACTCCTCAGACCAATCCCCTTCATCAATTTTGATGAAGTATCAATAGAACTGAGTAGTAGGATGATGGTCAAGATACATGGAACAAAACCTAATACTGATTTGATACAAACCTATATTGAAATGTTCAAATTCATAAGAAAGGGTTTGTTGAGCCATGACTCTTGTTCTCGATGTCATGTTTCAGAAATATTTCTGAAATGTCGAATATTAATAGAGTCTACACCCCTATTGTGGAATGCAAATTGTTAATGCAGTCTGATCAGGAATGTATCAAAGTTTCAGGAATTTTTCTGAGAATTGATCGCTCCCCAGACTAATAAGAAATATTTCTGTATCAAGTTATCAACGAACCTGATTGGTCACGGAGACCACTCAGGTTTATATGCCGGATATAGATGCATTCCTTACTTGTCATATGAAACATATACATGTTTGACCTTGATATATTTCTGTATATGTTTTCATGTGCAAGTTCACACTTATTGCTGTATGATGCATATACATTGTTGCCATGATACATTTATGGTATATGCCTCTCATATACAATTCAAAAATTATCCTTTGATTATTTTTTGGGGAGACCCTTGATTGAGGGGGAGTTGTGTTCAAACTTAATAACCATACCCTTTTCAATGTTTGACAAAGGGGGAGAGAATGGCTGATTAAGTTTATAGTTGTTATCGGGGGAGGATCATGATTCCCTTATGAGAATTGAATGGATTTCAATTGATTGATACCTAATCTTAAATCGGGTTGCAAACAACAAAAAGGGGGAGATTGTTGATGCAGTCTGGCCCGGTTGTTGTTTTGGTGTTTGACAATGATTTAAGTTTGGTTGAGCGAATTTGGGTTAAAGTCTTGGTCGGGGACTGGGCATGAAATCCCGGTGAGTGAAGCCGGGTCCTGGTGAGTGAAGCCAGGTGATGAAAATCCCGGTGAGTGAAGCCGGGTCCTAGTGAGTGAAGCCAGGTGATTGGAAATCCCGGTGAGTGAAATCGGGTCCTGGTGAGTGAAGCCAAGTGTTGGAAATCCCAGTGAGTGAAGCTGGGTCCTGGTGAGTGAAGTCAGGTGTTGGAAAAGTCCTAATTCGGAAGGGTTGGGTGAAAAGTCCTAGCTTGGAGGGCTAGGTGAAAAGTCCTAACTTGGAGGGTTAGGTGCAAATTCCCATCCTGGAGAATTAGGTGAAAAGTCCTGGCTTGGAGGGTCAGGTGCCTAGCTTGGAGGGCTAGGTTGGATGAAGGTCTAACTCGGAGGGGTTGGGTGAAAAGTCCTAGCTTGGAGGGCTAGGTGAAAAGTCCTAGCTTGGAGGGCTAGGTGAAAAATCCTAACTTGGAGGGTTAGGTGCAAATTCCCAACTTGGAGAGTTATATTGAAAAATCCTTAGCTTGGAGGGCTAAGGTGAATGAAATTCTAGCTTGGAAGGCTAGGTCTGCGTCCCTGGATCGGTCTGGTGACCGATCAGGGAGTTGGCACGCTGCTCCTTCGTGGATCGGTCTGGTGACCGATCCAGCGATGTCTGATCGGTCTGGTGACCGATCAAGGAGTGTGTGTTTCACTCACTGCACAACTCCTGATCAGTTTGGTGACCGATCAGGGAGCGAACAGTGAGTTGAGTTCCTTGCTAATCAGGTCTAGAACGGTCCGGTGACCGATCAGAGACTTAGGATTTGATTAAAGAATCACTGTTCACTCAAGCCTGATTGGTCTGGTGACCGATCAGGCTAGAGCCTGATTGGTCTAGTGACCGGTCAGGCAGGAGCCTGATTGGTCTGGGGACCAATCAGGAGTGTGCAGAAGACTGTTGGATCGGTATGGTGACCGATCAGGCTCCTCCCTGATCGGTCTGGGGACCGATCAGGAGCAGAACTTTAATTCAAATATGCTGTCAGAAGTCTGTTTTCACTGCCGATTCCCTGCTACTTGCTGATATCTTTTTGATATGCAATGCTAAGCCTCTGTTGGAGTGTGCAGGTGATAGCAGGTGATTCAAACACTCAAGGAGGGTCAATGGGAGGCTTTCCTTGGAGCAGGATTGGATCTATTATGTTTTCAGGTCTCAACGGCGTCTGGCGCAACTGGCAACTGATGAAGGCGTGGCTGACAACTGACGGAGGTTCAGCTGGAGGAGTGTCCAGTGGACTGAGTGCTCAGAGAGGTCAGTAGGTCAGGGTGTGAGTTAGTGGTGCTGATGGAGCTGGCGATGTTGAGCCGAAGCTTAAGAGACAAAGCTGGATGCAGAGGAGCGGGGGCGAACAAGACAGAAACTTGGAAGTTTGGCTGGGCTGTGTTCGTGCTCTCTGTGGCTTTGTGCTTGAGCGATCTTGTTACATCTTTGTGAGCTTGTCTTCTCGAGTGTCTCTGTGCTTAACTTGTATCTTCTTGAGATCACTTGTGGAGAGGTTTCTCCACTGAGAAGGAGGCTGCTACTATCCGGAGTTCACCGGGGCTTGATCTGCCGACGATCAAGGGATCGCCCACCTTATGGGCACGCCAAGGAGTAGGGGCAAGTTATCCCCGAACCTTGTACATCTTCGTCTTAGCGTTTGTTTGGTTTGCGATTCCTTCTCTGCTTTGTTCTTTGTTCTGCATTTTCTTCCGCTGCTAATCTGATCACGCAGAAAACTTCAAAGTGCAACTTGTGGGTGTCTGGCTATATTCACCCCCCCTCTATAGCCATCTCGTTCCCAACAATTATTTCGATCGGAGTTTACTAGAGAAAATTAATTTTATATTTTTGAGTACTTGGCATACTTATCATGAATTTATTAGGATTTTTGTTAAATAATTTTCATATTTGTATGAATTTAATTATAATAAAAAAAATTAAGTGAAATTTATATTTTTCCCTTCCCTATTTTTTGTCCCATTTTTGCTGTGATCAAAGGGGGAGAGTAGTTTATGTTCAGGGGGAGGTTATGTACATGATTGCAAAATTTTTTTTAATATTGTTACAATATTTTTTGTTTGTTGTTTATCCCTAACTAAACTTGGGTTGATGCACATCAAAAAGGGGGAGATTGTTGGTGCCCCGGTTGGTTTTGATATGATCAACTAAGTTAGGTTAGGTCCTGTTGGTTTTAATCCCTCTGCTAAGTGTGCAGGAACTTAGGTACGGAGGAAGTCGAGCGTAAGACGCAGCGGACGAGAAGGATTGCGCGGGGAAGTGAGCTGACGGGCTTGGTGCAATCCGAGGGACGCGGAAGTTGCAGAAGAGTACGCCGGTGGACCAAGAAGGACGTGCGCAACGTCCGAGGGACGAGAAGCCGGGAGGAAGGACGCTCGAGGGGCGAAAGACTGGATTCGGGTTCGGGTGAGCCTAATTCCAGTTGGTCAGAAATCACCTAGAAAATCTACTTACGAACAGTCAAGTTGCCTTTGACTTGGACTTGGATCAAGACGGGCGCAACGTCTTTTATAAAAAGCTTTTATATTAAAGCTTTTAATTAAAACCGATTATAGCTTTTAATTAAAGCTTTTATTAAAGCTTTTAATTAAAGCCGATTATAGCTTTTAATTAAAGCTTTTATTAAAGCTTTTAATTAAAGCTTTTATTAAAGCTTTTAATTAAAACCGATTATCAAGGTTTGAAGAAGTCAAAAGTTATCAAGTCTTGAAGAAGCTTTTTCAAAGATGAAGCGGGCTTGAAGAAGTCAAAAGTTATCAAGTCTTGGAGAAGCTTTTTAATCCGATCAAGATGAAGCGTGCCTCTGATTAATAATATTTATCTCTTTTAATTAGAGTTTAAAATCTGGTTGAGATAATCTTAGATCTACGATCAAGATGCAACTCAATCTTGTATAAACGATCAAGATCATATCACTCAACCTATAAATAGGCTTAGAGATTTAGATTCAAGGCAATTCATTTCTCTTGTAATTCTCTCTAAAGTCTAGTGTGCTTCAGTTGTAAGGCTTCTCCGCCACAAGGAGAGTTTTTTTTGCTTTAACCGTCTTGGAAGCAACGACCAAGTTGCAACCAAGTTTTTTTAATAGACGAGTTCCTCCATTTCTTTTATTTATTAGCCAGCCGTCTATTCACCCCCCCTCTAGCCGGACTAACCCGATCCAACAGGATCTTCATGAAGCTTTGCCAATTTGCTCCAAAGCTCTTTGGCATCTTTGAATTCTCCAATCTTGTCCAAGATGTTGCTCGGTAAATGATTGACCAATAACTTGGTCACTTTGTCATTGGCCTCGCATCTCTTGATTTGCTCCTCATTCCATTTGCTTTTCTTGAAAAGCTTTCCTTTGGTGCTTGTTGGAGCTTCAAAACCCTCCATTAGAGCAAACCATTGCTCTATCTCCATCATGAAGTAATTTTCGATCTTTGACTTCCAAAGATCGAAATTTGCCTTGTCGAATGGTGGAGGTGCTCGGGTGTCATATCCAAGCTCCATTTTTGAAGTTGAAACCTCTTTATGATTACTTCTTAAAATTAGGGTTTCTTCCAACTTCTTCTTCTTCCTCTAGCTCTTGCCCTCTTGGCGATGAGTCCAAAGAAGAGCAACCTCGCTCTAGGTTGCTCTGATACCACTTGTTGGGACCGATAGACGAGCTAGAAGGGGGGTGATTAGCTCCGATTTGCTTGTAGATGATTTGTTGCGGCGGAAGACTTCAAGCAATGCTAACACTAAGGATTTACTTGGTATCCACCCCGGCCGGGTGACTAATCCAAGGATCCACTCTCCTCACTCTCTCATACACTATGAAAGATCTCCTTCTTGAGGTGGAGAAACCTCTTACAAGCTTACAAGAAGATACAACAAGATTACAAAGCAAAACACAAATGAAATCTTACAAGATTTACAATGAATAAGCTCTATTTACTTTCCTTGCTATCTTCAAGCTTGTGATTACCTCTAGAACCTTGGAAATGCAGCAGCAATATCCTCCAAGGCTTCCCTTGAGATGGCACTGATAAAGGAGAAGAAGGGGAGAAGTGTTGTGGCTCAAAACCTACGTGAAAACCCTTATACCCGACGCCTAGGGTTTCTGGATCGATTACCCAATCGATTACCATGTCAGATCTAGCCATTCAACGGCTAGTTTTCAAACCGTAATCGATTAGCCAATCGATTACGAGTGTCCTGAATCGATTACCCAATCGATTCAGAACCCTTCTGTTCTCTCGCGCAATCTGCCCTAATCGATCAACTGATCGATTCACCCAATCGATTACCCAATCGATTGAGTTCAACCTAACTTGTTTTCACAAGTCTAGGATCCCCTACCAAGTGTCCGGTCAACCCCTTTGACACACCTGAATTTCTACTGCCTAGCTCCCAGCTCGGACTTAACCTGGTTCCCAACCAGATTCGCCTAACCCTCGAGTTAGGTCTAGTCTCTCGGTAGACTTCCACCTTACCAGCATGCGATCTCCCCGATCCATCTGGACTTCACCTAGTCCCACTAGGTGTGCCTAGTCCCACTAGGCATTTTCCCATGTCAGCGTGCGATCTCCCTGATCCACTTGGACTTCACCTAGTCCCACTAGGTGTGCCTAGTCCCACTAGGTCTTTTCTCATGCCAGCGTGCGATCTCCCCGATCCACCTGGACTTCACCTAGTCCCACTAGGTGTGCCTAGTCCCACTAGGTCTTTTCTCATGCCAGCGTATGATCTCCCCGATCCACCTGGACTTTTCCCTTGTCTAGTTCCCAACTAGGACTTCCACATTTGCCAGCATACAATCTCCCTGATCCACCTGGTCTTCTCCAGTCAAGTCTCCAGTCAACCTTGACTTCATCCGACATTCAAACATAATTATCAAACATCGAAACATCCAAACCTAAGCTCACCAAGCTTATCAGACATTGGCTCACCCGAGCCTAGTCAACCTAGGTCAACCCTGACCTAACCAAGATTGCACCAACAATCTCAAATTTATTAAGCCTTCTCAATCAGGAATTTCCTATTCGAGATTTAGGAAATGCTCATTTTTTTCTTAGTATTGAACTTATTCCATATTATGAAGGTTATATCATTTCTCAGCGCAAATATATTACTGGGCTTCTTCAAATAGCTAAAATGGATAGAGCACGTTCGATCTCTACACCTATTGGTTCAAATAATGTCTCTACACCTTCTTCCCCTTCAGTGATGGTTGATCCACAGGTTTATCGAAGTATTGTAGGAGCTTTACAGTATGGTACTATCACACGCCCTGATATTACGATTGCAGTAAATCGTGTTTATCAGTTCATGCATACTCCTACTGAACAAAATTGGGAAGGTGTGAAAAGAATACTTCATTATCTAAAAGGCACTATTCTACATGGTCTTCTTTATATCGACACTCATCTCGAGATTTACATGCCTATAGCGATGCGGATTGGGCAAGTTCTCCTGAAGATAGACGCTCTACTAGTGGATATGCAATATTTTTTGGACGAAATCTTATTGCTTGGAATTCGAAAAAGTAACCTATTCAAGCACTGAAGCTGAATATAAAGCTATAGCCAATGCAACGTCAGAAATTATTTGGCTTCAAACCCTTCTTTCGGAACTTCATCTTGCATCAGATATTGCACCAAAAATTTGGTGTGATAATATTGGAGCAACATATCTTACATCAAATCCAGTATTTCATGCTCGTACAAAACATATTGAAATTGATTTTCATTTTGTTCGAGAGCGTGTGGCAAACAAACAATTATCTATTTTTTATATCTCTGCAGAAGATTAAATTGCTGATATCTTTACCAAGCCATTATCCAAACAATGTTTTAGCAGATTATCATGTAAACTCAATGTCAGAGATCTCCCGTTAAGTTTGTCGAGGGGTAAAAGAGAATAAATTGACCAAGTCAAATATTATTAGATATTTTCTTAGTAATATGTTAATTGATAGTTTCTTAATGAATCTGTTAAATAATAGTTTCCTTATTAAATTTATATTATTATATTATTAGATATTTTCTTAGTAATCCTCTGTTGATCTTTGGGCTTCACTCTTCCGAGTCAGTCTCGGTGTCACATCTCCCGAGCTGGCCTCAAGGTCTTCATTTATTTTACCGAGATGGTCTCGGGAGCCCGATACCCGGTCTGACCTTGAGGGCTCTCGTCTGTTCTCCCGAAGTAGTCTCGGGAGCCCGATTGTCGATCTGACCTCGGGGCTCTGAGCCATTATCCCGAGATAGTCTCGGTCTAACCTCGGAGCTCAGGTTCGATGGACCTTGCCACGTCGCTTCCCCACGCCACGTGTCCACCCCGGGATGCTCATCCCTATCAACTCCAAATCCACTTAGTCAATTAATCAAGCTATTTTCATAATGTCGCCTCCTCCTTGTTAGTAGGAGCCCTAGAGCCAATTATGTGATGATTGACTATGGACATTTTATATCATATTCTATAATTAATAAGGCATGATTGGTTATTATACTTACTATGTATTTGTGCCAAATAACTAAGTATAATAATATCCTTGGGTAGTAGGTTCTTATCTACATCATATCGATTGGTTGAATCAATAGTGAGATGATGTAGAGAACACTACTCTAAACCATTCCTAGTCAAGTATTAATATTCAAGGACAATATTAATGCATAGAGACTAGCATGTAGGTCAACTGATAACTTGAGCTCACAAGTCATGGATATGTGATATCAAGTTGACACATGGGTATACATTGGAGAATGTGTACTAAATGACCCGCCATGAGAAAGTTTCATAGATTGTCATATGAGTGTCATAAACTTTCTCATGTGATTATTGATATGAATAGTCCTTAGACCTGAAGTCACTACGGTTCCCTACATAAGGAGTTATGTATAATAATATCCTTGGGTAGTAGGTTCTTATCTACATCATATCGATTAGTTGAATCGATAGTGAGATGATGTAAAGAACACTACTCTAAACCATTCCTAGTCAAGTATTAATATTCAAGGACAATATTAATGCATAGAGACTAGCATGTAGGTCAACTGATAACTTGAGCTCACAAGTCATGGATATGTGATATCAAGTTGACACATGGGTATACATTGGAGAATGTGTACTGAATGACCCGCCATGAGAAAGTTTCATAGATTGTCATATGAGTGTCATAAACTTTCTCATGTGATTATTGATATGAATAGTCCTTAGACCTGAAGTCACTACGGTTCCCTACATAAGGAGTTATGTACTTTGGTATCGTCAAATGTCACCCGTAACAGGGTGAACTACAAAGGCGATCACTGGGTATGTAATAAATTATGCGGAGGGATGTGAGTGATGTAGATGGGATCTATCCCTCCCATATGACGGGAGTGATATCTGTGGGCCCCTTGATCGAGTAGGACTACTAAAACGCATGGTCATGCTCAAATGAGTCAATATGAGATATTGAGCTTATTTGTTTGAGTGAGTCTACTCGGGGTTCAAGAAATACAAGATTGACTAAGGATGACACGATCTATGCCTCATTGGTCAATCTAGATATCGAGGATAGAAGGACAAGGTTATACATTATCATAGTCACGGAGGTTTAGTCGGATCTCGACTTTTATTGTTACTTGGGTAGCAATAATGCATTGCTAGATGCCGCTCATTGCTTATGTGTCTAAAGTAGTTTAGACACATTGCCAACGTTACGAGAACCTATTGGGTCACACACTAAGGACACGATGCTTCGGAGATTAATTAATCTTGGTTTGACTAAGATTTGATTCGAATTGGATTAATTGAGTTAGACTCAAGTGAATCCAATTAGATTATGGGATTGAGTCTAATTTGAGTTAGACTCATCTAGATTAGACTCAACCACTTAATTATGGATAATATTCATTAAAGGATTTAATAAATATTATTTAAGAGGAAGGCTAAAAGACATTCTATTCATTAGATGAATAGAATATTAAGAGTCTCAAGGAATACCAAGAGGCTTTGTATTCATTGGGTTTTATTAGCATTAAGACGAGAGGAGCTCAAGGGACATAGACCCTTGGTATTCTTTAGATGAGTATAAATATCCCCCCCCCCTTGTCAAAGGCTAGAGGGTGCATCTCTCTTCCTCTTCTTTCTTCCTCCATGTCCATAACTCTCTAGTGGAGGTTCTTGTGTTTTGTGAACCATCCCAAGTTGCTAGCACAACTAAGGTGGTTCTTCTCCGAGGCGTAGATTGTGTTCGTGTGGATATGCATAGAGGCACGGACACTTGAACATGCAAGAGATCCGGCAACCAAAGGACTAGTGGGATAAGCGAAGGGCGCGCGACAAAGGTATTCCTATAAGATAGGAATTGTAGATCACTTTGTATGAGTTTTCTTTCGCATGGATCGCTCGAGGGATCTTATTTCCGCTGCGATTTTAAATGTTTTTACCTATAGATCCCTACACTCCTCAAGTTGAAATTAACCTAAAAGATGACTTTCTCGACAAGACCAGTACCCAGTGCAATTCTCTCATGTGATAGACTTGATCACTTCATCACAAATATTTCAATTAGTTTCCAGTGCAAAGTTTTGTGATGCTCTCTTATTGGTGATATGATTAAACAAATTTCGGCAATTTACCAAAGGGTGTATCCAACTATTCGTAATTACCGAAAGGAGTACCATGTTTCTATTATACCAAAGGGCGCATCCCATATAGTGAAGTTACTTTTATACCCCTCCCGCCAAAGAATGGCTTTATCAAACACATTTTCGAGACAACCGAACCACTTTATCAATAAAATATTAATTTGTAGTTCGGATGGGTAGCAGTCGAATTTTTCTCCATTCTCTCTCAGCGCAACAACGTAAATGGAAGGTTTGAAGGTGGAGGACATTGTGCGTGCCCTAGCTGTGATATAGTCGCGAGCTCATCCCCCGAATCCCTACGGATAACCAAAACCTAGGCAATTCTCGAAAGCGTTTCTGTGTGATCCTGAGGTGGGTTTTAGTGTTAACGTTGAAGTTCAGACTGATCGGCATAATACACCAAGGGGTTAGGGTTTCTGCATGTTTGATTTATTTGATAATGTCAGGAAAAAGGTCTGTGGGTGGTTCAGCGTCTTCTTCGTTGGCATTATCCACCAAGGTATGTTAGCGATATGCTTAGGTCAAACCAGCATAGTTTGTCAACATGTTTAAAATTATTTTGCTGAATAAATTTGTACTGTATATAAACTATAGGATTCAGATGACTTTGGACAAAAATTACGTTGGTGCAGTGTTTTACGCCACTTTAAACAATTTTTTGAATCATTTGAAATTTTAAATGATCGACACATTGCGAAGATCAAAGGGTCGCCTTTCAGTTTTTTCCTGGACATACAAGAATTGCAGCATATCCGTGGAATTTTGGTTAATATATTTGAAAGTTGGGATTCAACCTCGCAAGTTTTTAAATTCTCAGGTAATAGTTTTAGTTATGAATTGTAGACAATATCTATAGTATCTATAGTAAGATAAGACAGTAATATAGATGGCCTGAAATGATTAGATTTTGATAAAGTTTAATCATTTCATTTCAGGGCTACTGAGGGCCTGAAGTGAAATTGACTTCAGGCCCTCGGTAGGCCTGAAATAAAATCATTTCAGGCCTACTGAGGGCCTGAAGTTAATTTAGTTCAGGCCCTTGGTAGGCCTGAAATGAATACATTTCAGGCCCACCTCGGGCCTGAAATGTATTCATTTCAGGCCCACCTCGGGCCTGAATTGAATTCATTTCAGGCCCAACGTGGAATAATTTTAAGCCTATATTCTTGATGATAACTAAATATTATAATTGTTTCAGGTGTACCGGTTGCGTTCTCCAGACGAGATGTTGCTTTGATATTGGGTATAGTGGACCGTGGTGTTTCCGTCCCTATTAATTCAACTAAAGCATCGGGTGACCTCTATCGTGTTGGTGCAGGAAGCACCATATCGAACCTTGTTTTGATATTGGCAAAGGATTCAAAGTTAAGTTTATTTGTGATATAACAATGTTACTCAAGTGTGCAGAAACAAAGTCCTAGCAAAGGAATGCTAGGCACTTGGCGAAGGACTGCCAGGAAACAAAGTCCTAGCGAAGGGCTGCTAGGCACATGGCGAAGGACTGCCAGGATACAAAGCCCTAGCGAAGGACTGCTAGGCACCTGGCGAAGGACTGCCAGTATCCAAGCCCTAGCGAAGGACTGCTAGGCAACTGGCGAAGGACTGCCAGTATCCAGCCCTAGCGAAGGACTGCTAGGCAACTGGCGAAGGACTGCCAGTATCCAAGCCCTAGCGAAGGACTGCTAGGCAACTGGCGAAGGACTGCCAGTATCCAAGCCCTAGTGAAGGACTGCTAGGCACTAGCGAAGGAATGCTAGAGTACTGAAGCCCTAGCGAAGGACTGCTAGGCGCCAGGCGAAGGACAGCTTGGGATTGAAGCCCTAGCGAAGGAATGCTAGGCACCGAGCGAAGGACAACTCGGTATCCAAGACCTAGCAAAGGACCGCCAGGTAAAAGTCCAACCAAAGGAGCAGTTGGCATCAGGTACATTCTCCCGAGAGGAGTAGGTGAGGACGCGTTCCCTGTTGAGGGAACAGTAGGCGTCGGTTTGACCTAGGATTCCATGTAGGAGACCCAAAGTCAGAACCAAACAGCTAAGGCTGTATAAAATAATATAATACTGCTTTTTTGGACTAACCCTGGATGTAGGACCGAATGACTGAGTATCTGCAGCTCAGAGAGCCTCAAAGGAGTGAGGCAGAAGCTGAGCAGGGCACCCCGGATGTTCCGGGCGCCCCCAAGGTCAACCCAAGACAGCAGGAGCGAAAACACGCCTCGACAGTTATATGTCGGGGCGCCCCGGATGCTCCGGGCGCCCTGCCTGTCACAGGCGCCCCCAGTGCCAGCTACCGAAGCAACCCCTCGCGAAGCCAAGAGGATGAAGGCTTGACTCGGTCAATGCGGGTGCCCCGAGCGCTCCGGGCGCCCCAGTCAAACCTGATCTCGATTTTGAAGAGATCAGATGTTGACCGAGATGGAGACGGATCGACCGCCACGTGGGGGGGCGCCCCCGACGTCCTGGGCACCCCCAGGCCCTATATAAAGGGCCCTCGACCCCAAGCTTCAAACAACACTTTCAATCAACGCTTCTACGCTCTTCTGCTCTCGTGCCTCGCTCCGGAAACCTCCCAACTCGAGCCGACGACGTCCCGCTGCTCCGAAAAAGACCATCTACTCTGGACGTCGGTAACGAAGAGCTATTTTAGTTTACTGTACTGAATTCTGTAAAATCGTTTGTAAACTATTTGTGCGACATATAGAATTGCCCGCAGAAAACGGTCAACGACCGTGGGCCTTGGAGTAGGAGTCGACCTAGGCTCCGAACCAAGTAAAAATTACTGTGTTCGCGTGTTTGCTTTTATCTTCCGCTGTGCGATTTCTCTTTCCATAAATCCGAACGATTTTTGATATTCACCCCCCCCTCTATCGGTTCTCTCGATCCAACAAATCGTACTTACTTCTCAAAAGAAAAACAACCTACAAGAACAAGACTTGAGGAGTTACTTAAACATTTTTCTAAAAGTGTTGAATCAGAGGATGATGTGTTATTAGTGTGTAAATTTTATATTTTGTATATATTTGTTTGTGTTTTATTTTCGTCTAGTACATATAAGGTTCCTCTAGGTCTTATAGATATAGTAGATGATTATGACAATCTAGGTAGATTCAACTGGGTAGAAGCTATCCATCAATTTTTGTCTCCACAATTACCTATGATTGGGGACTTATTTTCATCAACTCAGGGAAACCAGAGCACCACCAACCTCCCTTACCTAAAGGGATTTGCAGGGCTTTTGGCAGTGAGTAGAATTATCTTGTTAAATTTTATAATATTTTGATGTCATTAATATATTTGGCTGGAAAACTTTGTGTAGGCATGGTTTTTGGAGCATGTACCAATTCAAAAACCATTCAATGTTGAAGGACCCCGAATAAATAAGTGAAGGAATATTCCTTCGCATATTAGTAGGGTGAGGGGCCTTGTCGACCGACTCTCATCCGAAGAGGTAATTATTCTTAAATGTGATCTATCTGAGTTAGATACAGAGGTAGTAACATTTGTGTACTTCGTAATTGACAGGTTATTGTTGAATTAATTCCTAACCTACATGAAAACACATTGTTTGAGAACCTTGATATCGGTGATGACATACCACGGCCAATGGAGACATCAGAAGGAGATGTTAGGCTATGTGGTGAATGCATTCTTAAGGACAACCGAATCAAGGAGCTAACAGAGGAGAATATATGTTTGAATGAAAGAGTTAAGGAATTACTTTCAATTATTGAAAAAAAGGCATGGAGGGTCAAGAAAGCTATCCTGTAGTCGATCCTCTCTCTGATCCAGTATCTTGTACACCTAGGAGAGGACGTGACCGAACTCGGTATGATTACAGGGATACTCCAATTGACAGTCCAGTATGGCACCAGCTTTTACCTAAGGGGAAGCGGGACAGGAAACAAATATCAAATGTCATGGACAAGGGAAAAAGGAAACTTAGTGAGGAGGATATGGATGAAGCAAGAGAAAATATTAATGTAATGGAAGTCATGTCTGAAGAAGACAGAGGAGGAAACAACAAGAACCTCCGAACTATACAAAATGAGGCAACAAGGCATTGATGTAAGTGTGTTAATTTCATTTAAAATACGTCAATTGTATTGAATTTGGTCAATAATTAGTTTGGTCTAAATAAATTTTATCGATGTAATTTGTGAAGAAACATTTTATGAATACAAAGAAGAAAAATCAAGATAAAGAAGTGGCCTACCTGATAAATAGATTGGAGAATCTAAAGTAAGTTACAAAATATTATAATTTAGTTTAGTTAATATATCTTCTTATGTAATATATAATCTTATCAATTTACATGGCAGGTTGGCAAATGAATTTATCTGGGAGGATGCACCCTTTGCTTTGAATTTGCATTCATTCTTACAAATCCTCAATGGAGAGGTTTTTACAAAAGGCGAGGTCATTGATGCCTTTTGTAAAATTTTATTTAGGGGAGCATCCGCATGTGGTAGGTCATACAACAAGTCAATATATTGTTCAACCTTCTTCACAGTAAGTGATGTATATTAATTAAACAGATATATTGTAGAAGACCTAATATTATGATATGGGTATTATTAATTTTGTGAATGCATATTTGTAGGCATCAATCAGATCGTCAAGAAAGATTTCACCGCAACAAGTGATGAAGACTGATATGCTAGAACAAGGGTTTAGATTTATTTTAATCCCTTTGTCCAGTGATAATACACACTTTCACTTGTTGGCGGTGGATACAGAATCCATGACTTTCAATCATTTTAATTCTCTTGCTAGTGGCCGTAAATATAAGCATGAATTTGACACAGCGGTGAGCTACCTTCCTTTATTCTTATATATGGTCATCATTTTGTCTAAAATGTCATTGATGGTGATTAATAAATTCATGATATGTTTGACAGGTAAAAGAACTTAAACAATATACTCGCGAGGAACTTACGGCTATTCATCCGTATCTACAAAGTCATCATCCCTTGGACAAATGGTCCTCCGTCAGACAAAAATGTCCCCAACAAGAACATAGGTAACTAAATGAGGAAGAGGTTAAAAAGTTTTAAAAATAAGAAAGTATTTTATAAACTGACTTAATTAGAATTCTAAAAAAGTGTTTGTTAATTTCAGCGTGGACTGTGCCTTCTTTGTCATGCAATATGTTTGATGTCTCCTATACGATGAGAAGATGGATTTCAAACAAGGAGACATGAGTAAAATCAGATTTGAGCTGACAGTTAATATTATGAGGGACATGTTTTGTAAAACTTGAGATAATGTGAATGTTGTATCGGTGATGTAAAAATCCATTGCTGTCGATTGACCTGCATTTGTATGGAAAAATCTCATTATGTGGATATTGTTATGATTATATAGATGTTGTTATTCTATATAATATATTGTCAACAAAAACAAAACAATTGGGTGATGTTTATTCAAATCCAGATGCTGCACTATTGTGTGCCAAGTGATACGGTCAGATATAATAACTGATAATGCACTGTTGTGTGCCAGTTGCTGCACTGTTGTGTGCCAAATGACCTATTCTGTCACATCTTGTAGGTAAATATAGAATATTATTCTAAAAATCATTATATAATTTAATCATCAATATATTTTATATAAATCAAATTTAAAGATGGTGGATGGGGTCAAATGATTTCATGCCCACGTTGGGCCTGAAATAAATGTATTTCAGGCCCAAGCTGGGCCTGAAATCAGTTAATTCAGGCCCACACTGGGCCTGAAATATATTAATTTCAGGCCCAACATGGGCCTGAAATACATTTATTTCAGGCCCGAGTTGGGACTGAAATGAAGCTATTTCAGGCCCCAATATATTTATTTCAGGCCCACCGTGGGCCTGAAGTGTTATACCTAAACAACACCTACTGCAATGGTACTTATAATAATTTGAGGATTGGACACCTAAAATACATTCTCCAACCTCAACCCTAACTATGGATAATGGTTTTCCAGAAATCCAGATATGGGAGGTCCATCAGTGGGTTTTGAGCTAAACCCAATGATCGAACTAAACTAGACCAATTGCTTTGGAAAAAATTAAAATTTGAGGTTTGGGACACCTAAAATACTTTCTCCAACCTAATCCTTAACTATTGATAATGGTTTTTCAGAAATCCAGATATGGGAGGTCCATCAGTGGGTTTTGAGCAAAACCCACTGATGGAACTAAACTAGACCTATAGCTTTGGAAAAAATATAAATTTAAGGTTATGGACACCTAAAATACTTTCTCCAACCTCATCCCTAACTATTGACAATGGTTTTTCAGAAATCCAGATATGGGAGGTCCATCAGTGGGGTTTGAGGAAAACCCACTGATGGAACTAAACTAGACCTATAGCTTTGGGAAAAATATAAATTTGAGGTTATGGACACCTAAAATACTTTCTCCAACCTCATCCCTAACTATTGATAATGGTTTTTCAGAAATCCAGATATGGGAGGTCCATCAGTGGATTTTGAGCAAAACCCACTAATGAAACTAAACTACACCTATAGCTTTGGAAAAAATATAAATTTGAGGTTATGGACACCTAAAATACTAAAAATATTAATTTGAGGTTATGGAAACCTAAAATACTTTCTCCAACCTCATCCCTAACTATTTATGTAGGGGATTTCAGAAATCCAGATATGGGGGCTCCATCAGTGGGTTTTGAGCAAAACCCACTGATGGAACTAAACTAGACCTATAGCTTTGGAAAAAATATAAATTTTAGGTTATGGACACCTAAAATACTTTCTCCAACCTCATCCCTAACTATTGATAATGGTTTTTCAGAAATCCAGATATGGGAGGTCCATCAGTGGGTTTTGAGCAAAACCCACTGATGGAACTCAACTAGACCTATGACTTTGGAAAAAATATAAATTTGAGGTTATGGACACCTAAAATACTAAAAATATTAATCTGAGGTTATGGACACCTAAAATACTAAAAATATTAATTTGAGGTTATGGACACCTAAAATACTTTCTCCAACCTCATCCCTAACTATTTATGTAGGGGGTTTCAGAAATCCAGATATGGGGGCTCCATCAATGGATTTTGAGCAAAACCCACTGATGGAACTAAACTAGACCTATAGCTTTGGAAAAAATATAAATTTTAGGTTATGGACACCTAAAATACTTTCTCCAACCTCATCCCTAACTTTTTATAATGGTTTTTCAAAAATCCAAATATGGGAGGTCCATCAGTGGGTTTTGAGCAAAACCCACTGATGGAACTCAACTAGACCTATGGCTTTGGAAAAAATATAAATTTGAGGTTATGGACACCTAAAATACTTTCTCCAACCTCATCCCTAAATTTTTATAATGGTTTTTCAGAAATCCAAATATGGGAGGTCCATCAGTGGGTTTTGAGCAAAACCCACTGATGGAACTCAACTAGACCTATGGCTTTGGAAAAAATATAAATTTGAGGTTATGTACACCTAAAATATTAAAAATATTAATTTGAGGTTATGGACACCTAAAATACTTTCTCCAACCTCATCCCTAACTATTTATGTAGGGGGTTTCAGAAATCCAGATATGGGGGCTCCATCAGTGGGTTTTGAGCAAAACCCACTGATGGAACTAAACTAGACCTATAGCTTTGGAAAAAAATATAAATTTTAGGTTATGGACACCTAAAATACTTTTTCCAACCTCATCCCTAACTTTTTATAATGATTTTTCAGAAATCCAAATATGGGAGGTCCATCAGTGGGTTTTGAGCAAAACCCACTGATGGAACTCAACTAGACCTACGGCTTTGGAAAAAATATAAATTTGAGGTTATGGACACCTAAAATACTAAAAATATTAATTTGAGGTTATGGACACCTAAAATACTTTCTCCAACCTCATCCCTAACTATTTATGTAGGGGGTTTCAGAAATCCAGATATGGGGGCTCCATTAGTGGGTTTTGAGCAAAACCCACTGATGGAACTAAACTAGACATATAGCGTTGGAAAAAATATAAATTTTAGGGTATGGACACCTAAAATACTTTCTCCAACCTCATCCCTAACTATTGATAATGAGTTTTCAGAAATCCAGATATGGGAGGTCCATCAGTGGGTTTTGAGCAATACCCACTGATGGAACATAACTAGACCTATGGCTTTGGAAAAAATATAAATTTGAGGTTATGGACACCTAAAATACTAAAAATATAAATTTGAGGTTATGGACACCTAAAAGACTTTCTCCAACCTCAACCCTAACTTTTTAGCTGGGGCTTTCAGAAATCCAGATATGGGAGGTCCATCAGTGGGTTAAGGGTGGTCCTGAAATAAGAAAGACTTCAGGCCCACGGTGGGCCTGAATTGACTTCATTCAGGCCCACCGTGGGCCTGAAATAACTTTATTTCAGGTCCCGATGGGCCTGAAATATTTTTATTTCAGGCCCACCTTGGGCCTGAAATAAAGTTATTTCAGGCCCAACGTGGGCCTGAATAAATTTATTTCAGGCCCTCCGATGATTTGTGAAAAATCATCCGACGGCCTGAAATATTTGAAAAATAACAAAATCCTCTAATCCCTCTAATTTCAGGTTGATTTGTGGAAAATCAGATAAATATTTGATAATTAACGAATTCCTTTTAATTTTTAGATGTGTTATATATTTGAAATAAAAAAATATACCAAAGTTATATGTAAAATAACTGAAAACAAAAAGTTACCGTTTAGGGCCTGAATCCTCTATTATCAGGCCCAGCATTAATATAAATTTAAAGGGTCCTTGGGTCCCTAGTGGTAAGCAATCGTCTCCTAGATCCTGATTTGTTGCCATTTGAAGTTAGCGTGCTTACCTCCATTCGAGTTGTGGTGGCCGACATCCTCTTCATCGGACTAGTTGAATGGTACGTAACCTAATTTTTTGTTTTTTTCATTTCAGTGTAGTTTTTGCTGCTGACCTAGGGTTAGCGAGTGTTGACACTCAATGACCGAATATGAAGAGGCCCTTTACGGATGAAATGTAAGTGTCATTTTTGCGTGTGTCGAATAATTTTTGTTTGATGGTTCCTAAGTTCGGGATGGCTCCAAAAAGATCATCTTCAAAGCAAGCTGCTCGTAAAAATTCAAAGAAACAGCAAGGTCCTGGGGGAAGCCATGGGAAAAAACAACTGACACAAAGAAAAATCAAATTGCCAAGCGAGTATACCAGTTTTGCCAACAGAGGTCGAACTAAATGAATGAACTGGAAAAGTAGCCTTTGCCATTTCAAAAATTTTATAGATTCTGTTCCACCCACACCAGCACAAGAACAATTGCTTCGACAAACACCCTTTTCATGGGTCCTCGACCTCCCCACTAGTTCTTGTGTAAGACCTCAGGTTCAAAATATGTTTGATAATTGGGATGAAGAAGAAAAGAGCTTTGTGTTCCATGGGAAAAAACTCAATTTCACAAAGGTTGACCTATCACTTATTCTAGGGCTACCTGACAATGGAGAGGTAATCCAACTTGATTTTAATGAGGCCTCTAGCCCACTGTACAAGGAATATTTTGAAGATTCCAGTTGTTCTGCAAAGCATTTGGAGAAACTGATAACGAAGTCTACATCCAATGACAAGCTGTACTGTCAGATGTATATACTGTATTTTTTTCCACAGTTCTTTTTTGTGGTACAAGCAGCACACTTACCATTCCAGCAATGTCACTCATTGATTGCGTTGATGATTTTGACAATCTACCAAACTATAATTGGTGCAATGCTCTGTATAATTTCATGGCTCCTCAGTTGGAAGCCATTGGAAAGGAGGTCACATTGAGGCGTACTACACATGTAGGTGATACAAGCCAACCGGCCAAGGCTCCCTTGCTCAAGGGATTTCCAAATATTTTGGCTGTAAGTTAGAGTACATCTGCTTGCTAATATATAATATGATGGATACTAATTACTGAATATAATCATGTTGCAGGTTTGGGTTACTGAACATATTAGTATTGCTGCTCCTCATCATCCTCATAGATTGCCAAAAATTCTTCGCTGGAATTGGCCTAAGGCTCATGTAGAGAGTATCAAAAGGATGATCGATCGTGTGCCCACAAATTTAATTCTGGTTGATTTAATCCCATTTGATATAGAACTGGATTTAGTACCTCACTACTCTCCTCCAACTGAAGCACTTGAGGTACACAGTGAGGTATTAAAGCAGGCAGCCGAAGGAAGCCAGGCTGCAGAAGATAGACTACAGGCCTTAGAGAAGGAAAGCTGCAATGAATGTATAGAAAACAAGAACATATTGATACCTTACAGCAACAATTAAATGTAGCTCTTAAAAGTTTGGAGGATGTGAAAATTGAGTTGGCAACAGCCGTCAGGGACAAGGATCAAATAAATGCTCAGAGCCATAGACTACTTGCTGAAAAGGATTCCCTGGTCAAAGAAAAAGATGAAATAATTGCTCAGAAGGAGACAATAATTGCTGATAAGGATTCCCAGCTTAAGGAGAAAGATGATCAGTTCAAAAGAATGATAGTTGATCAAGATAGAATCAAAGATAAGCCTGACGAGACAATCCGACAACTGAGTATACAATTGGAAAGCAAAGGCTCAGATGACCCTCAGCCACTTCCAAAAAAAATAAAATTAACTCAGGTAAGACCACCCAACGAGGACAAAGGCAAAGAAAAAGAAATTGTTCAGGATGAGGATGAGGATGAGGGAGAGGATGAAGCTGAAGATGAGGAGGCTCCTGCCCCATCAATGTCACAATCTACATCGCAAACAACACAATCTGCAACCTCTACTCAAACAAATTTATCTGATCAACAAGTTGCTAAAGGGAAAGAACTCCAAAAGGTCAAAAGCAACATCTTGAAGAAAGCCAAGGCAATTTTTAAGAAGAATAAAGATGCGGAGATTGCAGAAACATTATTAAAGCTTAGTAAATTAAAGTGAGTTAGTTGCTATTTGCGGTTGCAAATATTTGTAAAACAATGATGATTATTGTCATTCATTAATAAAATTTATTCATTCACTTTTAAATAATGTGCTTACATTATGTTGATGTAGGTTTCAATTGCAACCAGTATGGTCAAATGGGACCTTTACATTAGATATGCAATCATTTTTGACAATATTTGATTGGAATGACTACACCTCCGGGGATTGCATAAATACTTACTGGACTATTATTGTAAATGAAGCAAAATCCTGTAACTCACCTTACCACCCCTCCATATTCTGTGGGGTGGGTTTTGAAGGAAGTAAATTAGCAACTTGGTTTATGTTTATTTTCTAGGATTGAGTCAACTAACACTTCCTTTTTAATAAACATAGGAATTGTTTGAGATGATACATGCTGCAGCATTTGAACAAACAATTGCTACTGATACAAATAAGGCAATTAGATATATCTTCTGTCCTCTAAATAATGCATATGATCATTGGCATCTATTGATTATTGACCTGGAGGAAAGTAGTTTCCTTCATTATAATTCTCTCGACGCCACAGAAGGGTACACAGCCAAATATGAAAAAATAGTAAGTTTCCTATTTGATTTCTAAACCTTTACAAAAACTTTGTGATGAACTAGAATTTTTACTAATGTAATTTCTATGTAGGTGGCGTTTTTCAAAAATTTGAACTGGTCATATTATTTGAATTGGAAAAAAGGTTTGCCAACAATATCGGAGAAAGAGTTTAATAAAATTGTTGTACAAGGACCCACCCAAAGCAGATCGTAAGCTAATGTTTTTTTTAACACTACATAATCCTTCATGCTTGAATTTATATGCTAACAACAGTGACTTATATTGCTTGTTTCAGGTTGGATTGTGCTTTTTTCATTATGCGGTTTGCTGAAAGTCTGGTCTTTCAACGATCTACCAATTTTAGCCAAAAGCAAATGAAACATTATCGTTTTGAGGTGGGATACAAAATAATGAGAGACAAGTTCTGGAAGCAAAATCTGTAATTTTTTTTGTTGGTACAATCCAGATATGTAAGTGTAATGACAAACATTGTATATTTGTAGTTCTAATGTATGTAGTTATAATATATGTAACTGATATTGAATTCAATGGAGAATTTCAACCTCCTTAATTTTGTGTAATCTCTAATCTTTAAACTGTAATTGTTGTCGACAATATCAGTAATTTTTTAGGGACCTATTTTGATTTCAGGCCCACGTTGGGCCTGAAATGACATTATTTCAAGCCCAGCGTGGGCCAGAAATGATTGCATTTCAGTCCCGCACTGGGCCTGAAATGCTAGTATTTCATGCCCAAGCTGGGCCTGAAACAATATGTTTCAGGCCCACGCCTCTGGTTGCAAAAAAAGTTAATTATGTTAGAACCAAAAGGAATTAGGATATCTCCACAATGACATGATATTGTCCACTTCGGGCCTAAGCCCTCATGGTTTTGCTCTTGGACTCTCCCAAAAGGCCTCATGCCAATGGAGATATCAAATTCCTTATAAATCTATGATCTTTCCATGTGTTATTCAATGTGGGACTAAGTTTGTACTCTTGCAACCCCTAACAAATTACAGTATGATTAAATATTTATACGCCAATCTTTTAAATAAATGAATATGTTGTCACCATATTTTCTAAGATAAACAAGATGGAGAGTACCTAAATACACATTGCATACCACAATTGGATTCCCTTCACATCAAAATCTCATATTATCAGAATTTGGCACATCAGGAGGTTTGTATAATGGACCTAGCATATTTGGATTTTTCAAACCTCATTATCAGTAGTCAGACTTTACCTAATTATTGGTATTTTAGCTAGGATATGGTATTTTTCGTCTCCATATATTGTCCTAATGTTTATCTAAAACTTTGTGTTGATACAGTATCACTTGGCACACAGCAGTGATTCAACTAAGCAAAAATCAGAGGGGGTCAAACAACAGATATTCAGAAAACATAGGACTTCAGGACTTCAAGTGCCTGAAATAACATTATTTTGGGTTTACAAATCATACGACTTCAATTCTGATATATTTTGCTTATATTGATTGGAGACAAGGTAAAATGTATCAAAATATTGAAATACTTCTATAAGTCACAACATTAACAACTAGTTTTTTTAAGGATACTATACATTCAGTTATCCTCCTTACAAAATAAACACTTCCATCAGAAAACCTATAATTTTTTTTTTGTTGGTACATTCCAGATATGTAAGTGTAATGACAAACATTGTATATTTGTAGTTCTAATGTATGTAGTTATAATGTATGTAACTGATATTGAAATCAATGGAGAATTTCAACCTCCTTAATTTTGTGTAATCTCTAATCTTTAATCAGTAATTGTTGTTGATAATATCAGTAATTTTTTAGGGACCTATTTAGATTTCAGGCCCACGTTGGGCCTGAAATGACTTTATTTCAGGCCTAGCATGGGCCTGAAATGATTGAATTTCAGGCCCACACTGGGCCTGAAATGCTAGTATTTCAGGCCCACGCCTCTGGTTGCAAAAAAAGTTAATTACAGTATGATTAAATATTTATACGCCAATCTTTTAAATAAATGAACATGTTGTCACCACATTTTCTAAGATAAACAAAATGGAGAGTACCTAAATACACATTGCATACCATAATTGGATTCCCTTCACATCAAGATCTCATATTATCAGAATTTGGCACATCAGGAGGTTTGTATAATGGACCTAGCATATTTGGATTTTTCAAACCTCATTATCAGTAGTCAGATTTTACCTAATTATTGGTATTTTAGCTAGGATATGGTATTTTTCGTCTCCATACATTGTCCTAATGTTTATCTAAAACTTTGTGTTGATACAGTATCACTTGGCACACAGCAGTGATTCAACTAAGCAAAAATCAGAGGGGGTCAAACAACAGATATTCAGAAAACATAGGACTTCAGGACTTCAAGTGGCTGAAATAACATTATTTTGGGTTTACAAATCATACGACTTCAATTCTGATATATTCTGCTTATATTGATTGGAGACAAGGTAAAATGTATCAAAATATTGAAATACTTCTATAAGTCACAACATTAACAACTAGTTTTTTTAAGGATACTATACATTCAGTTATCCTCCTTACAAAATAAACACTTCCATCAGAAAACCTATAATTTTTTTTTTGTTGGTACATTCCAGATATGTAAGTGTAATGACAAACATTGTATATTTGTAGTTCTAATGTATGTAGTTATAATGTATGAAACTGATATTGAAATCAATGGAGAATTTCAACCTCCTTAATTTTGTGTAATCTCTAATCTTTAATCTGTAATTGTTGTCGACAATATCAGTAATTTTTTAGGGACCTAATTTGATTTCAGGCCCACGTTGGGCCTGAAATGACATTATTTCAGGCCCAGCGTGGGCCTGAAATGATTGAATTTCAGGCCCACACTGGGCCTGAAATGCTAGTATTTCAGGCCCACGCCTCTGGTTGAAAAAAAAAGATAATTACAGTATGATTAAATATTTATACGCCAATCTTTTAAATAAATGAACATGTTGTCACCACATTTTCTAAGATAAACAAGATGGAGAGTACCTAAATACACATTGCATACCACAATTGGATTCCCTTCACATCAAGATCTCATATTATCAGAATTTGGCACATCAGGAGGTTTGTATAATGGACCTAGCATATTTGGATTTTTCAAACCTCATTATCAGTAGTCAGACTTTACCTAATTATTGGTATTTTAGCTAGGATATGGTATTTTTCGTCTCCATACATTGTCCTAATGTTTATCTAAAACTTTGTGTTGATACAGTATCACTTGGCACACAGCAGTGATTCAACTAAGCAAAAATCAGAGGGGGTCAAACAACAGATATTCAGAAAACATAGGACTTCAGGACTTCAAGTGCCTGAAATAACATTATTTTGGGTTTACAAATCATACGACTTCAATTCTGATATATTCTGCTTATATTGATTGGAGACAAGGTAAAATGTATCAAAATATTGAAATACTTCTATAAGTCACAACATTAACAACTAGTTTTTTTAAGGATACTATACATTCAGTTATCCTCCTTACAAAATAAACACTTCCATCAGAAAACCTATAATTTTTTTTTGTTGGTACATTCCAGATATGTAAGTGTAATGACAAACATTGTATATTTGTAGTTCTAATGTATGTAGTTATAATGTATGTAACTGATATTGAAATCAATGGAGAATTTCAACCTCCTTAATTTTGTGTAATCTCTAATCTTTAATCTGTAATTGTTGTCGACAATATCAGTAATTTTTTAGGGACCTATTTAGATTTCAGGCCCACGTTGGGCCTGAAATGACATTATTTCAGGCCCAGCGTGCGCCTGAAATGATTGCATTTCAGGCCCACACTGGGCCTGAAATGCTAGTATTTCAGCTGGCCTGAACATATGTTCAGGCCCACGCCTCTGGTTGCAAAAAAAAGTTAATTACAGTATGATTAAATATTTATACGCCAATCTTTTAAATAAATGAACATCTTGTCACCACATTTTCTAAGATAAACAAGATGGAGAGTACCTAAATACACATTGCATACCACAATTGAATTCCCTTCACATCAAGATCTCATATTATCAGAATTTATCACATCAGGAGGTTTGTATAATGGACCTAGCATATTTGGATTTTTCAAACCTCATTATCAGTAGTCAGACTTTACCTAATTATTGAAATTTTAGCTAGGATATGGTATTTTTCGTCTCCATACATTGTCCTAATGTTTAACTAAAACTTTGTGTTGATACAGTATCACTTGGCACACAGCAGTGATCAACTAAGCAATAATCAGAGGGGGTCAAACAACAGATATTTAGAAAACATAGGACTTCAGGATTTCAAGTGCCTGAAATAACATTATTTTGGGTTTAAAAATCATACGACTTCAATTCTGATATATTCTGCTTATATTGATTGGAGACAAGGTAAAATGTATCAAAATATTGAAAGACTTCTATAAGTCACAACATTAACAACTAGTTTTTTTAAGGATACTATACATTCAGTTATTCTCCTTACAAAATAAACACTTCCATCAGAAAACCTATAATTTTTTTTTTGTTGGTACATTCCAGATATGTAAGTGTAATGACAAACATTGTATATTTGTAGTTCTAATGTTTGTAGTTATAATGTATGTAACTGATATTGAATTCACTGGAGAATTTCAACCTCCTTAATTTTGTGTAATCTCTAATCTTTAATCTGTAATTGTTGTCGACAATATCAGTAATTTTTTAGGGACCTATTTTGATTTCAGGCCCACGTTGGGCCTGAAATGACATTATTTCAGGCCCAGCGTGGGCCTGAAATGATTGCATTTCAATCCCGCACTGGGCCTGAAATGCTAGTATTTCATGCCCAAGCTGGGCCTGAAACAATATGTTTCAGGCCCACGCCTCTGGTTGCAAAAAAAGTTAATTACAGTATGATTAAATGTTTATACGTCAATCTTTTAAATAAATGAACATGTTGTCACCACATTTTCTAAGATAAACAAGATGGAGAGTACCTAAATACACATTGCATACCACAATTGGATTCCCTTCACATCAAGATCTCATATTATCAGAATTTGGCACATCAGGAGGTTTGTATAATGGACCTAGCATATTTGGATTTTTCAAACCTCATTATCAGTAGTCAGACTTTACCTAATTATTGGTATTTTAGCTAGGATATGGTATTTTTCGTCTCTATACATTGTCCTAATGTTTATCTAAAACTTTGTGTTGATACAGTATCACTTGGCACACAGCAGTGATTCATCTAAGCAAAAATCAGAGGGGGTCAAACAACAGTTATTCAGAAAACATAGGACTTCAGGACTTCAAGTGCCTGAAATAACATTATTTTGGGTTTACAAATCATACGACTTCAATTCTGATATATTCTGCTTATATTGATTGGAGACAAGGTAAAATGTATCAAAATATTGAAATACTTCTATAAGTCACAACATTAACAACTAGTTTTTTTAAGGATACTATACATTCAGTTATCCTCCTTACAAAATAAACACTTCCATCAGAAAACCTATAATTTTTTTTTTGTTGGTACATTCCAGATATGTAAGTGTAATGACAAACATTGTATATTTGTAGTTCTAATGTATGTAGTTATAATGTATGTAACTGATATTGAAGTCAATGGAGAATTTCAACCTCCTTAATTTTGTGTAATCTCTAATCTTTAATCAGTAATTGTTGTCGACAATATCAGTAATTTTTTAGGGACCTATTTTGATTTCAGGCCCACGTTGGGCCTGAAATGACATTATTTCAGGCCCAGCGTGCGCCTGAAATGATTGAATTTCATGCCCACACTGGGCCTGAAATGCTAGTATTTCAGGCCCACGCCTCTGGTTGCAAAAAAAAGTTAATTACAGTATGATTAAATATTTATACGCCAATCTTTTAAATAAATGAACATGTTGTCACCACATTTTCTTAGATATACAAGATGGAGAGTACCTCAATACACATTGCATACCACAATTGAATTCCCTTCACATGTAGATATCATATTATCAGAATTTGGCACATCTGGAGGTTTGTATAATGGACCTAACATATTTGGAACTTTTCAAACCTCATTATCAATAGTCGGACTTTACCTAATTATTGGTATTTTAGTTAGGATATGGTATTTTTCGTCTCCATACATTGTCCTAATGTTTATCTAAAACTTTGTGATGATATAGTATCACTTGGCACACAACAGTGATTCAACTAAGCAAAAATCAGAGGGGGTCAAACAACAGATATTCAGAAAACATAGTGTAGGACCGGTGCCGTCGATAGAGGGGGGTGAATATCGACCGTTCGAAATCTTTCGGAAATCTTCGTTCGTAAAACTATTCAGATCGTTAGTGCAGCGGAAAATAAAAACAAAACGAACACAGGTACACAGCGGATTTTACTTGGTTCCCGACCCCCCAGGGTCAGTACATCCAAGGCCTATGCACGGGAATGCCCGTCCACTATTGGTCTCCTTCCCAGACTTTCCGGAGGTGGAGAAACCCGACTTACAGTGCAATATTACAACCAATAATATAGAAATTTAAGTACAGTAATTAAAAAGCAAACCAACGAGACAATGTCAGAAGATCGGCCGATCTGGACCTCCGAAGTGCCGCGCACCTCCTCCTGGAGCTTCCCGGTCGTAGAGCCTCGTTTCTAGCACGTTGTCGTCGGTCGGAATGATCAGAACAGTACTTGGAAGTCATGTCTGAAGCAGAGGGGTCGAAGCCCCTTATATAGGGCTCCTGGGGGCGCCCCGGACGCTGGGGGCGCCCCGGAAGACTCGGTCAACTCTTATCCTTGCGCCTACTTCGTTGCAGGTGATAAGACCTTTGACCAGGGCACCCCGGACGCTCCGGGCGCCCCCGTGAGGGCTTATCCTGTGTTCTGACTTTGAAACAGCAAAACAGCTACTAATCCGGGCGCCCCGGACGCTCCAGGCGCCCTGGATGCTCCGGGCGCCCCGGTTGACACCTATCTTGCCTGCTTCAACATAGCACTGCATTTGTGCTTTACTGGGGGCGCCCCCACTGCTGGGGGCGCCCCCACTGCTGGGGGCGCCCTGGTTGCCTGGGGGCACCCCGGTTGCCTGGGGGCGCCCCCAACACTGGGGGCACCCTAGTTAGGGCCTCCAGCAGGCTGCTATCTCCTCCGATCTTGGTACCTGCAAGATGTACAACCACAAAGCATAGATACATATAATAGTGGTCTTAAGGACTTGGTTCGGACTTTGGATTTGCACGAAACCCTAGGTTGAACCGGCACGAGTTCCTATCCCCGAGAACTCACCCTTCACCTACTCCTTTCAGGAGACGGTTGCCACCCAGTCCTTTGGGTGGACTTTTGCTTAGCTTCCGATACCTCCGGACCTCGAGACGCCCAAACCCTGACCCGTCTCTACTCCTGTCCTTAGTCATCGCTCAGCTAAGTTGCTTAGTCCCTCAGACCAAGTCTTCATTCCCTAGCAGTCCTTCGCCAGGTGCCTAGCAGCCCTTCGCTAGGTCTTTGTTACCAAGCGGTCCTTCGCCTGGTGCCTAGCAATCCTTCGCTAGGTCTTCTATGCCTAGCAGCCCTTCGCTAGGTGCCTAGCAGCCCTTCGCTAGGTCTTCTATGCCTAGTAGTCCTTCAGTAGGTGCCTAGCAGCCCTTCGCTAGGTCTTAGGGTTACGATACCTAGCAGCCCTTCGCTAGGTGCCTAGCAGCCCTTCGCTAGGTCTTAAGGTTTTGATACCTAGCAGCCCTTCGCTAGGTGCCTAGCAGCCCTTCGCTAGGTCTTTAGGGTTCCGATGCCTAGATTAACTAGGACTTTTCTTTAGCTAAGGTTACTTCACTTTTGCTCCCCTTTGTCTGTTCAATATATCACTGACTTAAGTGAATTGTCAAACATTAAAACACTTAAAGAGGAACATCATTGATGCAACTTGCACCAACAATCTCCCCCTTTTTGATGTTTGACAATAACTTAAGTTAGATTGGTTTAAGGGGCTAACTCACTATCCTTAGGATAAAAACAAGAAAAAATTGATATAAGTTTTGAAACTATATTTTTGATCTTTGGGAGAAAATTTTTCTAAAATTTTTCTAACTTAAGAATACCTCTCCCCCTTTGTCATACATCAAAAAAAACAAGAAAATATTTGCACCAACAATGAGAAATTTTGGTTCTTTTGAAAAATACTTGGTGCAGAAATTTTGAAAGCATTGTATTTTGAAAAAGATGTTATTCGCTATGAGAAGCACAAGTATTTTGAAAATGATTTTTAACAACATGCAAGTACTTTTGAAAGAATTTGTAATTTTTTGAAAAATATAAAGTACTTTTTGGAAAACGCATAACTTTTGAAAAAAAATGTTATTTTGGAAAATATAAATATTATGCTTATTTTGTAAGTACTAACTAGTTTTGAAAGAGATGAGACTATGAGTAATTTTTGAAACATGATATTTTACTTGACTAAGTTTCTTTTCCAGTCTGACACAATCCTTGGAAACCTTGCTGACTACAAGGACATTTTCCTAAGTGTCCTGGAAATTTTTCAAAGTAATGTAAGTATTAATAGAATTTTGAAAAAAAATGATTATACTTTTGAAAACATAAGCTAGTGGATTTTGAAAAATGTGTGAACTTTTGAAGACTTAATATATTACTTGATTTGGTTTTTCTTCCAGTCTGACACAATCCTGGGAAACCTTGTTGACTACAAGGACATTTCCTAAGTGTCTTGGAGATTCTCCAACCCAAGTAAACATTATTTCAAAAATAATTTCATAAGTCACACAAATTCTTTTAATTTGACCTCCCCCTAAACTTGACCCAGTCCTGGGAAGCTTGTTGACCACAAGTACTCTTCCTATGAGTCTTAAGGTTTGATTCAAATCAAAGAAATTGTCTAATAATTTCAAAACAATTAATTTTAAAAGAGACTTTTTTCAGAAGTTTGATTTAGACTCCCCCTAAATCTGACACGTCCTAAGAGTCCTTGTAGATTATGAAGTGGACTTTCCTCTATGTCTTTAGGGTTTATCAAAATCAAACAAGACAGGTAAATTTTACAACATAAATCCCTTTTTTTTCGAAAAACACACGTGATAACGATTTAAAGCTCAATTTTCGAAAAGTATTTTCAAATAATAGTAATTTTTTACAGTGTAATTTTCGAAAGAAAAAGAATGAAAATCACTCCCCCTGTATCCGATACCGTTTGACTCTATCTAAGTGCCTTAAGGAACTTTAGTGTTGTTCTAAGAGGCTTGTGTCTAATTGAGTGAGTCAAACAATTTTTGAAAAGATATAATTTTTGAAAAACGTATAATATGTATATTCAATCAGACAAACATGAATTCCATAAAAACATTATTATGTTGAAACACTATTTTGAAAGCATATTTTTAGAAAAATATTCTAATGATTTTGAAAAACAATTTTGAAAAACATTTTTCAACTTATTAGTCCTTAACATCTCACCCATTTTAGATGTATCAATACAACAAGCATGATTGCCTTATAGGTGTATTGTGAGATGCTTGAATCATTTTTTTTAATTTATTATTAACTCTAAGATTTAATTGAAGCTTGTGTTAGATTCAAATTTGACAAGAAGTAACTTGAATTTGAATTTCAAAAATTGGCTTCCAGGTCTTGGCGAGGCACTAGGCCTTCTTTGGCCGTAGCCTTATTGGATCATCAACCCTTTCCTTGACAAAGCCTTTTAATGAAATTTCATTTTCAAAATCACTTTTTGAAAAATTCTGGTCTAACTAGTTTGGGTCTTGGATCGGTAGCTTCGGCTAGTTCCGCCAAGATGGCTTCCCTAACGTACTATCATCTCACCGCCACCCAATACTAGGTTGATCAAGTTTCAATCATTCTTTTTCCTATAGCCGTTCTAAGTTATGAAAAAAATATGAATGACATGTCATATATTTAAAAAAATAAATAGCGAATGCATGACATGGCAATTATGCATGAGTCAAACAATTCAAATTATTTTATTTAGGTTTCTAAAATTGTATCAAATTCCCGATTTGATACATGTCGAGTGAACCCGCGAATATGTCAACCCACTTTGACATATTTGATGTTATTAATTTTAATTGTTACAGTTTGCGTAAAATTTTATTTTAGTTTGAATTTAAGTTATTTAAGATTTGAAGTTGAGTTAATTGAAGTTTGAATTAAAAATTAATTAACTAAGATTGAATTGATTTGAATCAATTAAAGTTGAATTTATTTGAAGTAGATTGAATTGATTAGCTTTATTTGAATCAAATTGATTTAATTGACTTAATTAAAATTTTAATTGAATTGAACTTAATTTAAATTTAATTTAATTTGAATTTAATTTGAATTTAATTTAATTTAAATTGAATTTAATTTAATTTAATTTGAATTTAATTTGAATTTCAAATTTAATTTAAATTTGAATTTAATTTAATTTAATTTTAATTTAATTTAATTTTAATTTAATTGAAGTTTGAAATTGAATTTAATTTGAATTTCGAATTTAATTTAAATTTGAATTTAATTTAAATTTAATTAATATTTAATTAAGATTTAATTTGAATTTAATTAGGATTAAATTTGAGTTTAATTAAGATTTAATTTGAATTTAATTTGAATTTAAATTTAACTTGAATTTAATTTAATTTGAATTTAATTAATATTTAATTAAGATTTAATTTGAATTTAATTAAGATTTAATTTGAATTTAATTAAGATTTAATTTGAATTTAATTAAGATTTAATTTGAATTTAATTAGGATTTAATTAAGATTTAATTTGAATTTAATTAGGATTTAATTTGAATTTAATTAAGATTTAATTTGAATTTAATTAAGATTTAATTTGAATTTAATTAAGATTTAATTAAGATTTAATTTGAATTTAATTAATATTTAATTAAGATTTAATTTGAATTTAATTTGAATTTAATTAGGATTAAATTAAGATTTAATTCAAATTTAATTAAGATTTAATTTGAATTAATTAAGATTTAATTTGAATTTAATTAAGATTTAATTAAGATGAGTAAGATTTAATTCGAATTACAATGATTAATTAATAATTGTGGGTTTAAATTCATCATTTTCATTATTTCAAAATTTCTTCTTCATTTTTATCTTTCTTTTCAAGTTTTTCTAATAATTTTGTTTTATTTGAATTTTTGTAATTTTTATTAACTATGGCCTTTATCTTAGATAGTTATATATCCTCCTCAAGATTAGGTCTTTCAATATCCTCACAGTAGGTGGAGTAGATTGGGCCACTTGTTAAGGTTTTGTAATAATCTTTAATATTATTTATAATTAAATTATTATCTAGGAGAATTTTATATCCAAAATTATCCTTAGAATTATTCTCAGATATATTTTCAATATTTTCAACATTTATCTCTAGATTATCATTAAGAATTTCAGAATTAATTTCTGAATTAATCTTGAGATTTTCAGGATTAATTTCGGATTTATCCTTAAGATATTCAAATTTGAATTCGGAATTATCCTTAGGATTTTCAAATTTGAATTCTGAATTATCCTTAGGATTAATTTTGTCTGAATTAAAATTATCATAACTAATTTTATCAGAAAAATTATCAGAATTATCAGAATTAATTTTATCAGATAAATTATCAGAATTAATTTTATTAATTTCTGAATTGATATTCTGAATTAGACAATTAATTTCTAATATTTTGGTCATATTCACGTTTTGTAATTTAACATGCAAAAAGTTAATTTTACTATGCAGTAAATCTACTTTGTCAAAAAAATAAACTACTTTATCACATGGCAGTGCAGGAGCTTGTAAAATTTTTGGAATATAAATCTTGTGTACCTTTGCCGGACACATATTTTTGTAGTGTCCGAATTTTTCGCACTTGAAGCATTGTACGTGACTTTTGTCCCTCCGGTTTCCTGGCGCTAGTGCCTCCTTCGCCACCGGTGATGTAGACCGAATCTTACGAGTAGGGCACTAATTTTTGTAGTGCCCTCTCTCCCTGCACGTGAAACAAATAATATGGAATTTAAAATTTGACATTAAAATTAGATTATACCTGATTCACCCCTGGGCTCCCCCTCAACTCCTGGCGTCTTTGCTCCGTCGGCGGTTAATCCGGTGAAGAGCGGCTCGACTCTGATACCAATTGTGGGACCGGTGCCGTCGATAGAGGGGGGGTGAATATCGACCGTTCGAAATCTTTCGGAAATCTTCGTTCGTAAAACTATTCAGATCGTTAGTGCAGCGGAAAATAAAAACAAAACGAACACAGGTACACAGCGGATTTTACTTGGTTCCCGACCCCCCAGGGTCAGTACATCCAAGGTCTATGCACGGGAACGCCCGTCCACTATTGGTCTCCTTCCCGGACTTTCCGGAGGCGGAGAAACCCGACTTACAGTGCAATATTACAAGCAATAATATAGAAATTTAAGTACAGTAATTAAAAAGCAAACCAACGAGACAAAGTCAGAAGCTCGGCCGATCTGGACCTCCGAAGTGCCGCGCACCTCCTCCTGGAGCCTCCCGGTCGTAGAGCCTCGTTTCTAGCGCGTTGTCGTCGGTCGGAATGATCAGAACAGTACTTGGAAGTCGTGTCTGAAGCAGAGGGGTCGAAGCCCCTTATATAGGCCTCCTGGGGGCGCCCCGGACGCTGGGGGCTCCCCGGAAGACTCGGTCAACTCTTATCCTTGCGCCTACTTCGTTGCAGGTGATAAGGCCTTTGACCAGGGCGCCCCGGACGCTCCGGGCAACCCAGTTGACACCTATCTTGCCTACTTCAACATAACATTGCATTTGTGCTTTACTGGGGGCGCCCCCACTGCTGGGGGCGCCCTGGTTGCCTGGGGGCGCCCCCAACACTGGGGGCGCCCTGGTTAGGGCCTCCAGCAGGCTGCTATCTCCTCCGATCTTGGTACCTGCAAGATGTACAACCACAAAGCATAGATACATATAATAGTGGTCTTAAGGACTTGGTTCGGACTTCGAATTTGCACGAAACCCTAGGTCGAACCGGCACGAGTTCCTATCCCCGAGAACTCGCCCTTCACCTACTCCTTTCAGGAGACGGTTGCCACCCAGTCCTTCGGGTGGACTTTTGCTTAGCTTCCGATACCTCCGGACCTCGAGACGCCCAAACCCTGACCCGTCTCTACTCCTGTCCTTAGTCATCGCTCAGCTAAGTTGCTTAGTCCCTCGGACCAAGTCTTCATTCCCTAGCAGTCCTTCGCCAGGTGCCTAGCATCCCTTCGCTAGGTCTTTGTTACCAAGCGGTCCTTCGCCTGGTGCCTAGCAATCCTTCGCTAGGTCTTCTATGCCTAGCAGCCCTTCGCTAGGTGCCTAGCAGCCCTTCTCTAGGTCTTCTATGCCTAGTAGTCCTTCAGTAGGTGCCTACAGCCCTTCGCTAGGTCTTAGGGTTACGATACCTAGCAGCCCTTCGCTAGGTGCCTAGCAGCCCTTCGCTAGGTGCCTAGCGGCCCTTCGCTAGGTCTTAAGGTTTCGATACCTAGCAGCCCTTCGCTAGGTGCCTAGCAGCCCTTCGCTAGGTCTTTAGGGTTCCGATGCCTAGATTAACTAGGACTTTTCTTTAGCTAAGGTTACTTCACTTTTGCTCCCCTTTGTCTGTTCAATATATCACAGACTTAAGTGAATTGTCAAACATCAAAACACTTATAGAGGAACATCATTGATGCAACTTGCACCAACACATAGGACTTCAGGACTTCAAATGCCTGAAATAACATTATTTTGGGTTTACAAATCATACGTCTTCAATTCTGATATATTCTACTTATATTGATTGGAGACAAGGTAAAATGTATCAAAATATTGAAATACTTCTATAAGTTACAACATTAACAACTAGTTTTTTTAAGGATACTATACATTCAGTTATCCTCCTTACAAAATAAACACTTTCATCAGAAAACCTATAATTTTTTTTTGTTGGTACATTCCAGATATGTAAGTGTAATGACAAAAATTATATATTTGTAATTCTAATGTATATAGTCACGTATGTAACTGATATTGAATTCAATGGAGAATTTCAACCTCCTTAATTTTGTGTAATCTTTAATCTTTAATATGTAATTGTTGTCGACAATATCAGTAATTTTTTAGGGACCTATTTTGTTTTCAAGCCCACGTTGGGCCTGAAATGACATTATTTCAGGCCCAGCGTGGGCCTGAAATGATTGCATTTCAGGCCCACACTGGGCCTAAAATGCTAGTATTTCATACCCAAGCTGGGCCTGAAACAATATGTTTAAGGCTCACGCCTCTGGTTGCAAAAAAAGTTAATTACAGTATGATTAAATATTTATACGCCAATCTTTTAAATAAATGAACATGTTGTCACCACATTTTCTAAGATAAACAAGATAGAGAGTATCTAAATACACATTGCATACCACAATTGGACTCCCTTCACATCAAGATCTCATATTATCAGAATTTGGCACATCAGGAGGTTTGTATAATGGACCAAGCATATTTGGATTTTTCAAACCTCATTATCAGTTGTAAAATACGGCAATTCGAGAATCCGAGCCAGAAAATTTTTCGGGATTTTTCCGGATAGAGTCTAGGGTTTGGATTAAGTTGATAAAATATTTAACCTTAGAAAATTATGGTGCATTACTCAATTTAGAGGGTGAAAACGGTTAAAAACTCCACCCTAATGGCATGATTTGGATTTCAAGAGTTGGAGGGACTTATTTGCAAAAGTCCCCCTTTTTATTAAAAGCTCTCGGGCGGTGTTGTGCCCTAGTCGCAGACGAAACCGCAGCCGCAGCCGCAGCCACCGCTGATCTTTCCCTTCTTCTTCCTCCCCTCGTGCCCTAGCCGCCGCGAAAGCCAAGCTGACGCCTCACCTCTTCTCCTCGTCTGCCCTAATCGGAACCAAGCCGACGCCATTGATCTCTTCCAGGCGGTGGAAGAATTGAATTCGGGATTGGAAGAACTGAGGGCGTGGTTGAGCTTTCCGCATTAAATGGGATCCGAGAGGAGGTGGGTTGCTCATCCTCGGTAGCTGTGGTTTGAATCAAGCGAGGGAGCTATTGTTAGCAACCATTTGAGGTAAGGTTTAGTTTAACTTTGATCCTAGGATGTATACGTTGATAGATTAATTTGGATTTCGATTTAGATATGTAGATTGTATCTTAATGTATTCGGTTTTGGACTTCCTGTTGTCTTAGTCTTGCATGACCTAAGGGATGAAGTTGGATGGCTGTTTTAGATGCTCTGTTGTGTAATCTATTCCCTGATTTGAATGGTTCCGTATTAGAATGGCTGATGAACAATGGATGAGGAAGATCTACACGGTTTTGGGATTGTATTGGGTTTTGAATAGGAAACCTACTATTCTTAGATTGCGGTTGGTCTTTTCATTTGCCGTGAGATTCATGTGGTGGTTAGGCAAGGATTTGTTTACAGGTAACCTTGATGCAAAGTGCCTTTTTGAAATCGACATAGGTAAGCTAGTGATAGTGTTTTTCCCATGAGTAGCAGATGGACTAGTTTGGGGGGGACTTGGAGATCCTGAGGTTGTGATTGAATTAGCTTGGATTATAAGGATGAATTGGTTTCTGATTTTGTCCTTTATTGCATTTGGATCTTTTAATCCTTTTTGGGTCGTGAGTAACTAGTATTGGATGAGAATTTAAGTTGATCAGATTTTTGTTAGTATGCTATAAGAATTATATTCTTCTCGGGTCAGTTGTTGTGTTTGTATCAGATCAGTGACTGGGTTGGTGCGGCTGGGATAGTGAGAGGTAAGTTTATGATCTCTTTGTAATGATTTGGATTGGAATCCTTGCCATTGATCCCCTTGTTTACTGATCTTGATGGGGAATCCATCCTAGTGCTGTGATTTGAATAGGGTATGGTATGAACTAAGGTTGTAAGGTTAGATAAAACATTTATTTTCTTGGTGGGATGGTGGATTTTGGGCTACCTTTACCATTAGGTGATCTCTTGGGTTAGGTATGGGCTAAACCTAACCTAAACCTAATCTTGGCTGATTGGGATAGTTAAGGGCTCAGCATGTAATTAGATGAAAGGGGATAATTAGGAACCTTTCATTTAATTAGAGGTAATTAAATGGAAACGGACGGATTAGGTTAACCCTAGAATGGATTAGGGAGTAATTAGCTAGTTACAAATTTCTGTAGTAGCTAATTAAATCTGTCCTTGATACAGGGACTTGATTGATTATTGTTGCTGATTATTGGCGGGTGGTTCTATCTCATTTGATACGGACTTCTACTCTTGGAGGCGGGTACCCTTTGACTTATCTTTTTGATATTGTCATGTGATTATGCATAGACTGTTATAGATAGCAGTAAGATTATACGCTATCCCTGTTTATTATGCCTGTTCTGGATACTTGTTGTTTATCCCTGAGTTATTATGCTGTTAGTTTCATACAGTCTCAGGTATTGCCATATCTATATGTATGCTTAGATATCGGGATGTATCTCTTGCATTTGACATGAGGGATCGGTAGATTTCGGCCAGTATACCTTGTAGGTCACCAGTATTTCCTGTTATAGGAATTCAGGCTGAGACTTAGTATACTGAGGACTTGGTGAGGGAGGTATGTGTATCTATCATACACCATCTCTGCATTATTGCATGCTGACCCACGCGGACGTTGTGGACGATGTCCTGACTGGGTACAGATAGTCACAGCTCTACCCACGCGGACGTTATGAACTATCCTGACTGGGACTAGGGGGTGACACATGTCATTGCATCAGGGTGCTTTATATGTTTGGGGCATGCACCATCCTTGCATTGTTGCATGCTGACCCACGCGGACGTTGTGGACCATGTCCTGACTGGGTACAGTTTGTCACAGCTCCACCCACGCGGACATTATGGACAATCCTGACTGGGACTAGGGGGTGACACATGTCATTGCACCATGTGCATATTTTGCATTGTGCATTGTTTGCTGCACTTATTTGCTGCACTTGTTTGACATCGCATATTCTGGAGACTTGCTAACTGAGCTTATATGTCTATTGGTTTTCCTCTGGTATTTCTTACCCTCTATACAGGTTAGATGGATTCAGGTATATATCTACTTTGGTATGTTCAGTACTAGTTTTTCCCTACTATTGTTGCGAGACTGTATTAGCTGAACTCTTATTGTTGGTATAACCTTCTATGCATATCTATTGGGTATCCGCTGAGCTATGGACTCACCCCGTTGCCATATATATATTTATTTCAGGTTGATGTCTGAGAGGAGATCCCGAGCCGCCAGTCCCCAGCTCCCGAGGAGCCCCTTTTTTTGGTTTTCCTTGTTTTGTTATGGACCCTGTAACATTCCTATGCTTCCGCTGTATGTTTTGAATATGTATGCACGTTCTGTTTGAAGGTATTGTACTTTTGAGTCCTATGTTGGACTTCGTTCGGTTTTGGCTTTGTTCCTGCCCCCTGGCAGCTCAGGTGAGTTCGGATTTGGTTTTTCGATAGTTATAACCATATAACTGTTGTTTTTGCATATATCTGAGGCCTGAGGCCCTTTAAACTGCGTGGTTGTGCTATATATATATTGTATACAGGTTATATTATCGGTGTGTATGTGTAAATTGTCCGCCGGACAGGGGAGGTGCTGTCCGATTATATATTGGATCAGCGGCTCTTGGGTCTCGGGGCGTGACAATTTATTTTGGTATCAGAGCGTAGGTTTCGATGCCTACGTGTTTTACGGGATTTACGGTGTTTATCTGATACCGATTTATTTTTGGTATTTTTGGTATCAAGCCCAGGATGCGGGATACCATCGATTCGTGGATTTCTCGGAATTTAAATCTGACACTGAACTGGTAGGTGTCGGAGCTCGGGTTTGATGTTATTCATCCGAGTACATTACGGATTTTTAAAGCCGTGGTTGCGATGCGACGGCAATTTGGGGACTTGGCAGCGACAGGACTTCTCCAGGCGGCAAAAGGTATATCTTTCTAATACTATCTTAGCCTTAATGCTCAGTATTAGATTTTGGATGGGTTAGACTATCCCAGCTTGGTGGGATCATATATTTATGCTGGATGAATAGAGATATGTAGACTTGGGTTAGTTGGATTGACATTTGTCAATCTATCCTATTCGTGATCGTTCATGTGAGCGATTAGTGACATATTGCGGATGAGATCTTAGAGCAGAGAATGTTAATTCTCTAGTAGCCCCGATTGTTGAATCGGAAAGCCAAGGTCGAATATGTCAACAATCTATTGGAGGTTTATTATTTTGATCCTTCTAGTCCTTACTATTTATAGTATGCGTTCTAGCTATTGTTAGCTAAGCGAGAACTAGGGATTGCTTATTGTTGTTGGCTCGATCAGCTTAGGATCGACTTACCCTAGTTCAAGGAGTTTCAGACAGTTGGGTCGTTCGTGCCTAGTTAGGTGACCTGGAAGGCACGTGTATAGTGCATGACCTATTTTTATGTAGAAGGGTAGCATGAGCTACATATTATTACCGTTAGTGGATTGTTACATCTTATTCCCTGATAACTTTGACCATGAATCACCTGTACCATGTTGATGACCTAGAGGGTACAGCTTGATTGGTGACTTAGGCCGATACAGAAAAGTGTGAAGCTAGTTGCTTGACACTTATGGGTTACCGCTTGTACTTGGTTGAATAACTAAAAAGGTATATACGGACTTATGATTTGCGTGGAGGCAAATCACTTATAAGACTAGGTCACCTCTAGTTAGATATTATTGCGGACAACTTGTGGAAAAATAAAGGAATTGCTTTATGAGTATGTTGAGATACTCCTGAGAGGTAGCATGTCTCTATCTCCTTGTTATGGAGCAGGACCTTAGAGGGTTTTGACCATAGAGTGGAGGAGTTAGACTGTAATGGATTACGAAGCGATGGTCGGTGTGATTTGCTAGTTGCTACTCTATGCTATGAGGGATCTTGACTCATAGATTGGGTGTAGATTGTTGAATAATCTCGATGGTGCATCGGGATGTACGATCCGCTAGGGTGCGGAGGATGTGGAGTTAGCTGTATCCTTATCTTTGGTGAGATGTTGGACGTTAATCAAGAGGTCAAAGATGACCATTGGTTTTTGGTTAATATACTCCCATAGTGGACCTACTAGTGAACGGATGATAAGGTTGTTATCACCGTGGACTTTCTCGTTGGTGTTGAGAGGTTGATTGAGATTGACGAATCTCTATAATATGTTATGTTTTGGGAATTCTATTAAGTGATATGGACCTGTCAGATTTGTAGTTTGGTGAGGGATCATTTAGTGCATATATGATCTTTTTGTGGATGGAGTTGGAACTCAGAGGTTTCTGAAACCTTGAGCGAAGGAATCGGAGAATATTGGGTTACGAGCCGATGGTTGGTCGACTCGTTCATTTCACGCGATTCTATGAGAGATTTTGACTCATAGATTGAGTGTTCGTGGTTTGATAATCTCGATGGTACGTCGAGATGTGCGATCCATTATGGTATCGAGAGGTGGATTGAGATTGACGAATCTCTATGATACGTTGTACTTTGAGGATTCTATTAGTGGGAATGGATCTACCAGATTTGTAGCTTTTTGATGGATCATTGGGTGGATAAATGAGCTTTTGGTGGTTGATTGCTTAGGAAATCTGTTATTGATAGCAACATATGTTACGATATGTGGCACAATCTTTAAATTGTATGTTATCTTCTGACGGTTAATTGAAGGATATATATAAATATATATGGCTTGTGATATTTAGAGGATGTTATTGATTTGGTGATACTTGAGTGATATTCATGGATTTGACGTTTTACGTTTGAGGGCCGGAGTATAGACTTGGTGCCAGTGATCTTATGGATTGAGCACCTTGGAGAGGTGTGATGCTTGATTGGTTGTTTCAGGTGGGTCTGGTTGTTGGATGATAACCTGTGGATTGATAACTCCAATTGCTCTATAGCAGTGTAACCAAAGGGTATCAGACGAAGTGGTTATTCATGATGTGTACGGATAAATTTAGCTGCTAATGGTTGCGGTAGGAGGAATAATGAAATTTGGGGACCAAATTTTTATTAGTGGGGGAGAATGTAAAATACGGCAATTCGAGAATCCGAGCCAGAAAATTTTTCGGGATTTTTCCGGATAGAGTCTAGGGTTTGGATTAAGTTGATAAAATATTTAACCTTAGAAAATTATGGTGCATTACTCAATTTAGAGGGTGAAAACGGTTAAAAACTCCACCCTAATGGCATGATTTGGATTTCAAGAGTTGGAGGGACTTATTTGCAAAAGTCCCCCTTTTTATTAAAAGCTCTCGGGCGGTGTTGTGCCCTAGTCGCAGACGAAACCGCAGCCGCAGCCGCAGCCACCGCTGATCTTTCCCTTCTTCTCCTCCCCTCGTGCCCTAGCCGCCGCGAAAGCCAAGCTGACGCCTCACCTCTTTCCTCGTCTGCCCTAATCGGAACCAAGCCGACGCCATTGATCTCTTCCAGGCGGTGGAAGAATTGAATTCGGGATTGGAAGAACTGAGGGCGTGGTTGAGCTTTCCGCATTAAATGGGATCCGAGAGGAGGTGGGTTGCTCATCCTCGGTAGCTGTGGTTTGAATCAAGCGAGGGAGCTATTGTTAGCAACCATTTGAGGTAAGGTTTAGTTTAACTTTGATCCTAGGATGTATACGTTGATAGATTAATTTGGATTTCGATTTAGATATGTAGATTGGTATCTTAATGTATTCGGTTTTTGGACTTCCTGTTGTCTTAGTCTTGCATGACCTAAGGGATGAAGTTGGATGGCTGTTTTAGATGCTCTGTTGTGTAATCTATTCCCTGATTTGAATGGTTCCGTATTAGAATGGCTGATGAACAATGGATGAGGAAGATCTACACGGTTTTGGGATTGTATTGGGTTTGAATAGGAAACCTACTATTCTTAGATTGCGGTTGGTCTTTTCATTTGCCGTGAGATTCATGTGGTGGTTAGGCAAGGATTTGTTTACAGGTAACCTTGATGCAAAGTGCCTTTTTGAAATCGACATAGGTAAGCTAGTGATAGTGTTTTTCCCATGAGTAGCAGATGGACTAGTTTGGGGGGGACTTGGAGATCCTGAGGTTGTGATTGAATTAGCTTGGATTATAAGGATGAATTGGTTTCTGATTTTGTCCTTTATTGCATTTGGATCTTTTAATCCTTTTTGGGTCGTGAGTAACTAGTATTGGATGAGAATTTAAGTTGATCAGATTTTTGTTAGTATGCTATAAGAATTATATTCTTCTCGGGTCAGTTGTTGTGTTTGTATCAGATCAGTGACTGGGTTGGTGCGGCTGGGATAGTGAGAGGTAAGTTTATGATCTCTTGTAATGATTTGGATTGGAATCCTTGCCATTGATCCCTTGTTTACTGATCTTGATGGGGAATCCATCCTAGTGCTGTGATTTGAATAGGGTATGGTATGAACTAAGGTTGTAAGGTTAGATAAAACATTTATTTTCTGGTGGGATGGTGGATTTTGGCTACCTTTACCATTAGGTGATCTCTTGGGTTAGGTATGGGCTAAACCTAACCTAAACCTAATCTTGGCTGATTGGGATAGTTAAGGGCTCAGCATGTAATTAGATGAAAGGGGATAATTAGGAACTTTCATTTAATTAGAGGTAATTAAATGGAAACGGACGGATTAGGTTAACCCTAGAATGGATTAGGGAGTAATTAGCTAGTTACAATTTCTGTAGTAGCTAATTAAATCTGTCCTTGATACAGGGACTTGATTGATTATTGTTGCTGATTATTGGCGGGTGGTTCTATCTCATTTGATACGGACTTCTACTCTTGGAGGCGGGTACCCTTTGACTTATCTTTTTGATATTGTCATGTGATTATGCATAGACTGTTATAGATAGCAGTAAGATTATACGCTATCCCGTTTATTATGCCTGTTCTGGATACTGTTGTTTATCCCTGAGTTATTTGCTGTTAGTTTCATACAGTCTCAGGTATTGCCATATCTATATGTATGCTTAGATATCGGGATGTATCTCTTGCATTTGACATGAGGGATCGGTAGATTTCGGCCAGTATACCTTGTAGTCACCAGTATTTCCTGTTATAGGAATTCAGGCTGAGACTTAGTATACTGAGGACTTGGTGAGGGAGGTATGTGTATCTATCATACACCAATCTCTGCATTATGCATGCTGACCCACGCGGACGTTGTGGACGATGTCCTGACTGGGTACAGATAGTCACAGCTCACCCACGCGACGTTATGAACTATCCTGACTGGGACTAGGGGGTGACACATGTCATTGCATCAGGGTGCTTTTATTGTTGGGGCATGCACCATCCTTGGCATTGTTGCATGCTGACCCACGCGACGTTGTGGACCATGTCCTGATGGGTACAGTTTGTCACAGCTCCACCCACGCGGACATATGGACAATCCTGACTGGGACTAGGGTGGCACATGTCATTGCACCATGTGCATATTTTGCATTGTGCATTGTTTGCTGCACTTATTTGCTGCACTTGTTTGACATCGCATATTCTGGAGACTTGCTAACTGAGCTTATATGTCTAATTGGTTTCCTCTGGTATTTCTTACCCTCTATACAGGTTAGATGGATTCAGGTATATATCTACTTGGTATGTTCAGTACTAGTTTTTCCCTACTATTGTTGCGAGACTGTATATGCTAGCGAAGGGCTACGCGTCAAGGGTAATGATTCTTATCAAGTAGATCTAATGTAGATTAAACTCGTACTCGTAATTTATAATTATGTTCGCACGGATCCGTGGCCGAACTTCTGGGGTTTCCGCAACGCAAAAAGCGATTTTGCGGCCCAGAATTTCCAACACTAAGTTCCAAGGGTCTACTCATGTAACAAAAAGGAACCAAGGCCTTCCCCTAAGGGGGTGGCCGAAACTTACAAAGGGTGAAACCCTAGTTTTTTCTTCCTTTTTGTTCATACCATCATGAAGAAAAATCAACATACATATATACTCTAAGTCTCAAAGGTCTTCTCATGTATCAAGGAGTGACCAAGGTCTTCCCCTAAGGGGGTGGCCGAAACTTACAAAGGGAAAAAAGTCCCCATTTTCGAAACAATCAAGGAGACAAACATACAATAACCATTACACTGCAGGCGAGGGGATACTTACATCCTTTCGCTTGAATTTCTCCTTCTCTTACTCTTTAGGGTACCCTTAATTGAAGTGAGAGTGAGAATTTCCTTTGCTAAGACTTTCTCTAGAACCTTTGGCCCTAGTAGAGAGCAAGGTCCTTGGGTGGAATCTCCTTTCTTCCAATCCCCTAGGGTTAGAACCCTAGGGTTTACTTTTCGAAAATGAAAGGAAAGGGGAAGTGAATTTCGGTGATGAGAGTGAGGAAGAAGAACAGAGGAAGTTATTCCAACTTCTCTTCCTCTTATTTATACTTTTCTCATGAAGAGACATGTCTCTTCACTTCCCTAGCTTTTAACAAGCATGTTTCTTATCCCTTCTACATGAAATATGGCTTGGTGTGTTGGTTATGACATGATTAGTGCAACTAGGAAGTTCAAGGTTCAATCCTTGCTTCTTCCTTTCTACCTTTTCTTTTTATCACATTTTGCACTAATCCATATCAAAGCCCATTAAGCCAAGCCCATCATGAAATTTCATAATAATAATAATATTCCATGAATTCATAATATTTCATAATATTTCATGAATTCATAATATTTCATAATAATAATAATATTTTATGAATTCATAATATTTCATAATAATAATAATATTTCATGAATTCATAATATTTCATATGGGAAAATTTTGGGGCGTTACACACTAATCGGCTCTGATACCACTGTTGGGACCGGGTGCATGTTGACATGGATGCAGGTTCGTAATTTTAAAATTTAATTACGTGCAG